>CAJFCO010017556.1:22624-36357 GCA_904066015.1 Synergus gifuensis | reverse complement strand
TTTTCAACAACCCAAGCAGCATTATATCTAGTGTGAGCGTTGAAAATTTGCCGCCCCTAAAATCTGCCGCCCTAGGCAGCTGCCTACCTTGCCTACCCGGTAAATCCGCCACTGCCGATAGTTTTCAAAATATCGCGAACACGCTTTTGTTGAACAGACTGTATGAGGCTCTATGCGCAAACTTCTATTTCCGTCATGTACATTGTTTAACCGCCTGATTATTTCCGCAGATAAAATTTCAATATCGTTTCTGCTTAGATTACTACCGGGGTTTTTGTCGGTGCTAACAGAACTAACGCTAGTCCCGTCTCTTCCAGATGCGCTATTAAATTGCTGAATTTCGCCTCCGATCGCACTTGTAGGATGAGCGGAATTATCAGTTTCACTGCTGGGTGCGCCATCTCTTGCGTTATTGGGTGCGACATTGGGTGCTTGCTTAGCGGCTACTCTATTTTTCGAGTCGGCGTTTTTGTGGGAGCTACTTTAAATATAATTAGGTGGAACTCAACTTATTATATGCTCTTTCGATTCGTCGAAATCCGCGGTTATGTTGCTCAAGTTATCTGTGAACATTCTGGAGCACCTCCGATGATTACTTCTACAGAAGTTGGACATTTAAAAGAAATTTGTAAGGTTCTACAATCGTTGGAAAAAATTATCAGAGAATTTTCTGGTGAGAAGAATGTGACTCTCAGCAAGATTATACCTTTAATTAATGGCCTTGTCCAGCAACTGCAATAAATTAAGATAGAAAATAATGTAGCAACAGAGCTCAAAACTCAAATGCTGTCTGAAATAAAACAGCAATTTCCTTCTTTAGAAAAGAATAAACTATATGCTATTGCTACACTTTTGGATCCGAGATTTAAAAAGGTGGATTTCATGGATTCTATCGCTTGTTCTATTGCTGTTAGCAATATTAAAGAAAAACTGCACCAGCAGCGTCCGCAAGTCTGTACTTCTACGAGTTCAACGTCTTCCGATCTGAAAGAAAATGTTACAGGTAAGATTTAGAAGAAAAATACTATAATACATTGAAAATAAAGTTTTTTCTGTTGTTATCCTAAAAACAGAATATAAATAATTTTTGAAATTTTTGTTGAAGAGGAACCAAAATCATTTCTGTGGGATAGACATGAGGAATTAGTAAAATTGGAGCATCAAAAGAAAAATTAATCATCATCAGCATTCCAAATGCCGACTGAAATGTCATTGTACCTCAAAACTCCACTTTCGTCTCTGGAAGCTGATCCTATTCGATTGTGGAGGGATACGGAAGCTTCATATCCGGAATTGTCTAAAATCCCATTCAAGTATTTATCCATTGTGGAAACTTTTGTTCCAAGTGAACGACTGTTCTCTAAAACTGGCGAAAATATGACAGCCAGAAGAAACCGACTTAGCTCTGTTTCAAAGATTCTAAGGTAATAAAAATAGAGTTTAAAGTGGGTTCAAAAACGTTGCATGATGCACTGTAATTTGTTTGTTTTTTAAATATTTTTTACTCTTTACATTTTTGCTATACAAAAACTTTCATCATAGTATAAGCACACTGGTTATAGATTCATTGCAGTACACACGAAGATAATTTTTCTTTTACTTTTTTCCGTTGTTGCTAAACTAAAACTATCATCTTCATAAGCAAACTGGTGGTAGATTAATTGCATTACACAAGAAGATAATTTTGTCTACAGTGAAGGAGAAGATTGCTTAGATCCAAGCAATTTTTCTAGTTATTTGCATACAATTTCACGTCGAAAATCAAAAAAATTAATTCAATGATTACATTAACTTAATTATTAACTAAATTAATAATTTATTTTTATGTTTACAGCTCGGAATCACAGGAGCCTACTAAATCTTCAGGTGTGCTAAATAAAGGCATTGTAGAAGAAGGTAAAAAAATGCAGTTTTTTAAACTTTATGTTGTTTACTTAGATCCTTTTCTTTCACTTTATGATTCTACAAATATACATACATACATATATATATATATATATATATATATATATATATATATATATAGATAATAAGTTGAGTTGAGAGAATTGATTGATTCTCTCATCCCTATACATCCTTTATATATAAATATGTATATATATATATATATATATATATATTCTGGTAAAACATAGCTGCCACACCGGAGTAAATTACACCCCAGCGAAAAAAATTTTATTATTACCCGTATTTTCGGGCGAGGTGATCTGGTAACCCTAAACATACCGTAATTATAAATATTCCCTTGCTTGAATGCTTGCTGGTGCCGGAGTAACACACACGCAATATACATAACCCTCGCTCGCCCTCTCTCTAATCCATACGATAAATGTTACACATTTCATACACACAATAAAAATTGTAACCGCATAAACTTAAACATTCACACTTATTATTGTTACCTCACACACTTATGCTCACACATACACACTCACGATATAAACACTACACTAACACATACACGTTTAGATCATAATTAGAGATGTAATTTTATAGGTATAAATAAACATTTATTTTGTTAAATTTTTTTGTAAACAATTAACCGAAAGTCGTTTTATTTATTCAATCCCAAAATAGACCCTGGCTCGACTGAAGCATCCGCGGGATTGAATAGAGGGGCTTAACCCCAAATAAAACTCATCATTACATGATGAATTTCGACTCGGGTCGTTCTACATGTATTTTTACATGAGCAATGTTACTCGATTCTTCGAGTTCTTTAGGGTGCAATTGTTTCTTTCCTAATGAAAGTTAAAATATGAATTTTTTATAATAATTAATTCCAAAAACAAACAATTTTGTTTAAGAGCATTTCAATAGTGAATAATATTCCTTTGCATAATTCAGATACAGTTTAAAAATTAAAATATTAAGAACTGCGCATGCCTTTCGTGAAAGCGGGTATCTTTAATTCAGCTCCAAGCTTCTGGATTGACTCCTCTATCATAAATCCTCTATCTACGAGCACGACATCTTTTGGCAGTATTTTATATAAAACACCTGAATTTTCAGTGATATATTGGTCACTGGCACGTCCACCATAGCCCTCTAATATAAAACTTATCGATCCTTGAGGAGTAATGCCAATTAAATTTTTGATAGTTTTATGGTGCTTATAATTTGACCATCATTCTGCAGAGGAGATTAATTTCCTTGGTTTTAGAATAAATACCTCAGAACAATCAATAATCACAGACACTGATTTTTCGAAGCTTTCTCTGAAACACTGAGGCATGGTAGCACTTAAAGAAGAACGTCCGCAACCTTCTCTGCCAAAAGTTTAGTCCAGGCAGCATTCATTCCACTTGTAGTCGATGCTGCATAGACAATGAAACTTTTAGATCTCGTTAAAGTACAGTCTTACGCACACTTAGGAATTGGTGTATATCAATAAAAACTACTAATGCGCCGCGACAGCTGTTTTCACAGCGGCAACGTCGCCGTATTCTTTTCACTCTCTTACTTTCATAGGACTTCCAAAAGAGTAAGAGAGCGAAATGATACTCAACGGCAACTCTGCTAGGCTATTTCTCCCGAAACTGAAGCGACGTTGCCGGATTCTCTCAACTCAAAATGTACCATCTTGAAAAACGACGTGTTTTTATTTTTATTTTACAGAATTTCCACTATAATCGTCAGTAAGTTGTAACGGGCAGTATTGTCGCACGTCGCATATTTCCATCTTTCATTCTCCGTCGCAGTCCGCCTACGTCACAGACAGGGCGGGGCGAGATTCCTTCACGGACCGGTTCTCCCCACCATTGAGTTACGTAACGATGAGTCCTTAAATGCAGCAACGTGAGCACGGGTTAGTCAGTTCGCCGGGGAGCAGCGAAGTTTGCACTCGGCGAACCAAGCTGGTCTCTCTTCTAGCGGGCGCTCCCATAGTAGAGCGACCGTGATCAACCTAGGCATCTCTCTGTGGAGAAGTCTTCTAGGTGTACTACTGGCAGGTGCCACTACAGTCGTACACTCAGTCAAAGGATACGTTGGCTCATAACCGACCTATCCTGGACCAACCTGGGGAAACAACTTCCACCTAGAAAATAACCACCTGATTTGTGACCAGAGGGCGCCACCATGGCTACCAATCAGGCATAGAGGGTACTTAAGCTCAAACCTGACCTACCCCTGGTTCTCTCCTGTCTTTTCCTGGAACTGTTCCTGACAACCCAATTTATACCTGACCAGAGGGCGCCATCATGGCCAGATATAGAGGCAACGGGTGCATTGACACAAAATCAACTCACCCTGGGGTAAATCATGTCCATTCGAACCTGTAAAACATCCGCGAAGGTAAACACCGCATAATTCTTTTCAAATAATTCGTTGCAGTAGTTTTATTTATTTAATCCTAAAAAATAGACCCTGGCTAGACTGAAGCATCTATAGGATTAAATAGAGGGGTCTAACCCCAAATAAAACTCATCATTACAAAGTGATAGAAAATTTGTGCCCAGAAGATTCGCGATATGTTCAACTTTACATTTCTTAACCTTAGAAAAAAATTTTACATTTCGTTTTATGCTTTTTTCCCTATGAAAGAGCGTTTGGAACGCATTTTTTCCGTTTTCCCATAAGAGACAATATTAAGGCTGTTAGATGGAAAAGTTTCTGTTAGGGTTAGGTTTAAGGTTAAGTTAGCCGAAACTTTTCAATTTTAGCTAAACAAATAAGTTTTTTCGAAAAACAGATACTAAGCCCCATTTTTCACATCGAGAAACACTTCCCTACCAAACGGCACTTAAAACCGTGTATTTTTTGCGGTCTTCAAATCTAAAGTAAAAAAATTACATTTTGTCCGTTGCTCCAACAGCCTTAAATTAAAATCGTGATATTTCAATAAATATGCAGGCTCGCGACTTGAAACTTCGCGAGAATATTTATTATGCCTTATATTTTCGATTTTTTATGGAAAGGAGAACTTTTTACATTTCGTTTTATGACGGACGTACATCCTTAAAGTGTTCTTGTCTGTCCAATAGATCAAATTTTTAAATGAGCAGTGTAATGTATGTATACAAATACACCTGCGGAAATACTTGGACACTGTATATGGAGCGATCCCGAACCTAGATTAAAAAATACGAAAATGAAGAAAAAGAATATCCTGAAAAAATGTATTAGATGTAAAACATTACATGTAAGCCAAGTACTTATAAGGTAAATCTAATCTCAATTTCATTAGAATTGTTAATAGTTGCTGGAAAGTTGGAAGCAAAGCATTGTAACGGGTAATGAGCAGTGGAGAAACGACTTCATGAATTAGGAACAATACTTTAAAATTTTCTATTCCTGTTAGATATTTTACTCTATTATTATCTTTTTGTAATGATTCTTCAGATAGGTCAAACTTCTGCATTCTAGCTTTATAGTTTTGCAGATCAGATTCATAAATTGATAATTTATTAAGAATATACATTAATTGATCCATATCAAGATCAGTTTGCGTGGCCAAACTTCGAAATAACGGATTTCTATTTTCGTCGGATGAATGAATTATTTCAGTCAAAGGATTTCTACTTTCGTCTGATAAATTAATGAAACCGAAAGCATTTATCTCATCCATGGACTCTATTTCAACCTCTTTTACCTTTTAATTTCCTTTTCAATTAGGATAGTTTCTTGCACTTTTCCCTATAAATAAACTAAAAGTGTGTAGAATAATTTTTAAAAACATTAAAAATCAACTATTTTTAGACACTATATAATATAAATCGGCATTACCCTTTCAACATATCGCTTGTGTCTTTCAAGTGCAAATTCCTTTTTCAGGGCAACTCCAACTTTATATCCAAGATTTTTACATGGAGCCCAATCGGGATTTGTTCGATCTGTTAATTCAGCTGGACGTCCTAAAAAATAATTTAAATATTTTAATTCAATTCAACTTGTTTTCTCCTTTATTCTATAAATTGTAATAATGGAGAATAATAGGAATTTAATTATCCCTTCATAGCATTACAATCAGGTCTGGACTGATCATATGGCAAATAGGGCAAATGCCCGATGGGCCGGTGTGGCTGATGAGCCGATGGGCCGACATAAAGTGATTCGAACACACTCTAAAACTTTTCAACTGAGTGTTAATTAATTTTCCTCTTTTTATAACACTTATCCAGGCTTGTTGCCTTTCTTCAGATAACTTTATAAGCTCATCGGCACTTTTTAATAAATGATCTGTTTTTCAATATATTTTTGCACCACTGTAAGTTGTCATATTTTATATTATTTTGCCCTAAAAAAGCGGGGATTCTATAAAAAGACACGCTATCTTTAATTGACTGCAATCCGCAGTTTACAATACAACAAAGAACCATTATAACTCACGTAATGAATAATTTAAATTGAATAAAAGAGAAACATTTCACGAATCCCCATGCAAATTACGGGTTTGTTTATGCACTAGCATATGGAAATTTTGAATTTCCCCCACTCTATCCCCACCCAACGTAAAATATTTAATCTCTTTACTTCCAGCAGGGGATACTCCTGCGCATGCATTGCGCTGGATATTTGATTGGTTGCTATTCGCGCACAGTTTAAAATGCTAGAAAATTTTATTTTATATGCAATATGTATACGCAGTTGTTGTGACTATTATAGAGAAGGAATTTTTTGACATTTGGGAGATCCTCTGTTTTAGAATTCTTGACATTTGAGAGATTCGAGTATAAATAATTATTATAAAGGCAGAGTAGATCAGTGCTCTCAAACGAGGTAGCCTGCGCGCGCAGCACGCGTTGGCTTCCTGCTGGAGAAATTCTGCAATTGGCTGTAATCTGGCCCGCGATTCAATATCGAATTAAATTAATTCGATTTTGAATTGCGCGCGTAAAATGTTGACCAACTGGAAAATGTCTCCAGCAATAAGCCAAAAAAATGCGCGCGCAGGCTGCTCCGTTTGAGAGCACTGGAGTAGATGCGATAAGCCCCAATTCTCCACAAGTTCTGAGTTGGAAACATTGTGAATTGAGTTGGGAACATTGAAAATTGTGTATTTTTGATCGATGTAAATTTATAGATGGCTTTATGAAGTCGGTGTCTATAAAAAATGTTAAAAAGAGAAGAAAAAAATGATGCATAAAAGGTATAATATGTACCATCAATTCACCGTAAAGATCTTCATGGACTGACGCGTTCGTTTCAGATGCAATTTTATATCTTTCTTCTATTACAATATTTTCTTAAATAATTTTCTCCAGCGATCGAAAATCAGGAAATAAATTATGGAATTCCTTTAACATTAATTTTTGGTTATAAATAATTCTAAATGTCTTTTACTATTCAATCAATAATCATGTGATAGGGTGAATAATAAATAAAGATAAGGACGTTTTCGAATCAGTCTTCACAGTTTTGCAAGAAATTGCAGCAGAAGTACAGAACCACATTTATTATTTATGTCTTCAGCAATTTGCATAAATCTATTGCATTGCAATACGTAACACTATTGGTAACGATTTTCTCTTTATTTTATATTCTCAATTATGAGATAATGGTGAACTTAAAAGAAAGGGAGAAAAAGCGTCGTTCGATGTTAGAAGAATGTGTAGAAATATGCCAAAAATAATTGACATTTAGTCATTTTTTGGATGAAAAATATCTAATGGAGGAACTGGTACATTATAATTTTATGCTTAAAAATAAGTTACTGATTAAATTATACACTTTCGCCGGAATTACTTAAAAATTTCCATACAGAGTTAGGACATTATTGAAAAGTTTTATTAGAAATACAGATGATGTTAAGTTATATGCTTATGTAAATTTTTTATTGCGTGCATTATGTAGATTGCATTAGAAAACTGTAAATTGAATACGACATTCGAAGAATCTGAAATGAAAACATACATTATTCTTTGCATTAAGTTATCTTCAAAAAATTTGCATGAATGTATATCCAAAAAACCATTAGGAGAACAATATTTTAAATACGAACGGCTGCAAAAGTTTCAATGGACATAGGAGCAACCCAGCCTGCAGAAAATCTAATAGGTTTCGTAGATCGTCTCATTATATGTATCAGATTTAACTTCGAGACATTGGACAATAAAGTCCAATCAGTTTTATATACAGCATTTCCAACTTCTTTGCTCTAGAACGATACAAACATAGAAGAAAATTGCGTTTATAATTGATGAATCTTCGAAATGTCATAATATCATTGGCCATAATTTTACTTTCTTTCATTTAAATCAATATACTTCCATTTTACTTTACCTTTTCAGATACAACATGTCCATACCAACAATATAGTAAGATTTGGAATAAGATGCTTAATAGAGAACAAATCATAGTCCAATATTTTGTAGATAATACACTTAAGGTTGAGAGCAAATACGTGCTGGTACAAACGTCTGCTGTTGTAGCAAATAATTGGAAGAGAAAAACAAAACTATAGATGTTGTTTAGCTTATCACCGAATCTGCCATTCATGTTAAATAATTATTATGTTAAATAGTTTTAAAGGAAATTGTAAAGAAAGTGTATTAAAGCTAGAATGGTGAGAACATTTGAGGCTCTTTTCGTTATTACAAAAAGAGGATCAATGATATGATCCCGATAAAAGTATCAGATTAAAATTAGTTCTAAACAAATCTGAAATTTTCCGAAACCTTCTGGAATTTGTATCTGAGAATCAAACAGTTTTATTCCAATCTAATCCGAAGGAACTTTTCAATCCTTATTAACCCTCAGTTACCTCACGGGTAACTGAGGTTTAATAAGAGGTTAATAAGAGGGTTAACAAGAGGGTTAATAATAAGGGTTAAGGTTAATAAGTAAATAAGGTAACTCCGGGTCAAAATGACACGGAGCATTTTTGAAATGCGGAACCCATGGCCTGATTCAGTTAGGTTAGTGACATCGAAAGCGAAAGTTGGAAAGTTTGATAGAGATTGGTCATGAAGCAAGGCCTCTCGTGTACCACAAATAAAAATAACTATATATTTGTGAAAAAAAATATAATACGAGTTTTCAACTGAATTTTTAAATAAAAAAGTTAATACTTTTCTTATTTTATAGAAGTTTAAATTTTAAACAATCAATATACTTACGTTCGTTTTTACGCCACAAGCAGATATGTTGAACACTGCTACCAACTATCGCAGAGTTGACGTCTATAGAGCACGTCAAAACCACTGATCTCTATATATAACTGGATAGCGGATGGAACACAATTTTTGTGACTAATTGAACGCCATTTTGTTTGTAAATTACCTAGGTTGGGGAAACTTCGTAGCTTGTTTCGGAAACATTCGGTTCGATATGTCCGCCGTGTCAGTGGATGAGTGACTCTCGTGGCGACTCTATAAATTATTTAATTCGAAAATCAATGTAACTTTCGTAATTTAAATTTTAGCGTGAAGAACCGAATCAACCGAATGCTGCCGAAACAAGCCACGAAGTGTCCCGAACCTAGGTAATTTCTAAACAAAATGGCGTTCAATTAGTCACAACACTTTTACACGGCATCCGCTCTCCAGTTATTATAGAGATCAGTGGTCAAAACTCTGTCAAAATAGTTTATAATAGTGTTCAACGCGTCTGCTTGTGACGCAAAACGAACGTAAGTATGAACGTCGCGTTAAACGTTCACGAGCTTAGTCTCTATTGTGGACTCACCATTAGAGCGGGGATGCAGGCAAGCGTGGAGACTGAGAAAACGCTTCTCGCGCATCTCACTCCATCAAGCTCTATCCTCACTCGCGGCCTTCCACGCGAATCTACAACTTAAAAGCAAGAGCGCGACGAGAAATCGTCATATCTGTTTGGGCTGGAATTTCGTCTACAATCAACAGGCCTAGCCTTGCACTAGACCCCGAGTGGAAATCCATCTTGGGGCTCTCAATTTCGTTGCTCTCGCTTTATACTGGAAATTTGTGAAAACCGAAATTCAGGAAGATTTAACAAATCTGCAAACAATAATGAAGGGTTAAACATAATACACTTTTCTCATGGAGATGAAAGGTTAAACCTGCAAGTTGTCAATCCTATACATGAATCAGCTAGCATAACTATAAAGTTATTTAGGAAAACTGCGAATGAAATAAAATTGCGCAACAAATCTGCAGAATTTCTCAATGCTTCTTAAGAGAGAATGTCTCTCTCTCTCTAAATCAATGCACAGCCAGAGTGCATGCAAATCTAATAACTGCAAATTTAGCAAATTCCTAAACGGTCGAAGTCACTTCCAAAATCGTTCCAATTTTCGACCAATTAAAACCTCTACAACTCCCACCTAAATCAATCATGAGTCATCAATAAAACCTATCAATCAATTAAAATGAAAGCTGCGTCTAAATAGAAAGAGTAAGACGAAATCTATCAGGATTTCCTCCGCTTTTTCTGATCGATAATTTTAAGGAATCCTCAACGATTGATGAGTAATCGTATCATTCCAACTCACTCGTAAGGAGGAACATGCGCAACTCTAGAATCATGTGAGCGTTTGTAAAAAAGTTCATAAATAGACTGATATAAAATACAAAAGTAGTATCCAAAAATTCTTTAGTTTAATATAAGACAGATTTCAAAAAAATTTGACAAATTAAATATAAAATCATTGAATAATTTACAAAACAAAATTTGAAAAGGTTATGATTCCAATTATTATAAAAGACTCCTATCAATATTATTTAATATGTAAATTGTTGTTTTGATATAGATTGTGGTTCTTAATAACAGTTATTTATGTTTCTTGTCCGAAAA
The DNA here is from genome assembly GCA_904066015.1 of Synergus gifuensis. Lineage (NCBI taxonomy): Eukaryota > Metazoa > Arthropoda > Insecta > Hymenoptera > Cynipidae > Synergus > Synergus gifuensis. Next base: position 25,644 of record CAJFCO010017556.1, on the reverse strand, counting down.
CTTAATGTTATTAGTTATTTTAAAAATTATAAAATTGAAAAAAAATGCGAAGAAGCGTGGCAACGTTGCGGAAGTCAGTCAGCATGTTGACTTCACAGTATTCAGCTGTAGTATTTGTGAGTATTCAAAAATGGCATCCAACATGCTTCGCGACAAAAATTATTATCGTCTGCTATATCCGCTATATCTTCTGCTCCAAAGAAACTGCAGGTTGCAGCGTTACCACGTTTCGTTAGTTTTATTCGTTTTATTTGTTGACAGCTGATTTTTTCAGCTTCAAAGTTAATTTATAAAAAATTGAACCCGGGTAGATACATACATATATATATTTTTATATGGGGCATTATTCCTCAAGTGTACCACCCTCATAATTTGACTTTGTCTGATCGAACTCAAACTTGGGTAAAGTATAGTCCTACAAGGTACAATGTTCGTCATGTATGCCTTAACATTTATGGATATAAATTGACCGAGATAGGGGAGGGGGAATTTTTCGAATTTTTTCTATTTTGTGCAGTTTCGTGATATTTCGAAGGTACTAAGCTCCTTTCTGATGGAATATACAAAATTTTGTCCCACATGTTTTTGATAGGTTTTTTCCTGGTCTATCGAATGATTTTAACCATTTTTAAAAAACTTTAAAATTTGACCGATTTTTTTTTTTTAATCAGAATATTTTTGACTTTTTTAGAAAAACGGCAATTTTTAATTTTTGTCTCATAATGAAGCTTAAGTCTTTATATTTTGATGGTGTAAAATTCAACTTGTTGTTTTTTGTTGTTCTCAAGAAATTAAATGAAGAGTAAAGCGTCGCGCAAACGGCGCTCGAAACTGCTGGGCCAATCACTCGACGCAATACTCTTTATTTAATTTCTCGAAAACAACAAAAAACTGCAAGTTGAATTTTACAGCATCGGAAGATAAATACTTAAGCTTTATTTTGAGACAAAAAAAAATGCCGTTTTTATAAAAAGTCAAAAATATTTTGATTTTTGAAAAAAATCGGTCAAATTTTCAATTTTTTAAAAAATGGTTATAACCTTTCGATAGACCAGGAAAAAAGGTATCAAAAACATGTGGGACAAAATTTTGTATATTCCATAGGAAAGGAGCTTAGTACCTTCGAAATAGCACGAAACAGCACAAAACCGAAAAAATTCGAAAAATTCACCTTCTCCCATCTCGGTCAACTTTATCCAATCGAAAAAATCTTTTTCCTCTAAAGTTGTACCTAGACTATACTTTACCCAAGTTTGAGTTAGATCAGACAAAGTCAAATTCTGAGGGTGGTACACTTGAAGAATTATGCCCCATATACATCAATTAATTTGTCAGTTCGGTTTTGACTCGAGTAGAGAAGACGTATAAACGCCGAAACTTTTAAGTCTGTTGCCCGCAATTCTTTATCAGTTCTAAGTTTATTATTACTCCTAATTCTAATTGGTGTAACTTTAGTGTTTATGAACTAAAAAAAAAAGGATTCTCTTTGCACTACTTTGTGACTTTTTTACGGCTCGATCGTCTTCTGGTATCTGGTTCTGGAAATGACGAGTCGGATGACGTATACCTCCAGTAGTTGTGTCGGGATCGATTGTTTTTGGAAACGATCGTGGACGTAGCTTCCGGAGCCTAGATCTATTCTAATTTTACAAAACTTTCTATTGTATATTTTTTTTGTGATTAAGTGATTGTGTTGTAACGAGGGGTTACATGAGTGTGCGTATCGCAGGCACACTTACAGCGGACTCTCGTTACCATGCCTTGCGAGACGCTATCCCCAGTCCTGCTCCCACCACTCCGAGCGTCAGCCATTGCAGGCGCATTCCTTAAAACCACCCGCACTGCCGCACTACGTTCGTTCATCAGTTCAGCTGGGCGAGTCCTACCGAGCAGATCGGAGAAACTCTTGCCTGGTAAGCACAGTCGTGATCGCAAGGGATAGGCGCTTCTGTACTTACCATTTCCAAATCTTTCTTCCACCGAGAAGGATCGTCAACGGATAGGCGCTTCTGCGGTTGCCAATCCTAAGTCGAAAAATGTCAATGGATAGGTGCTTCTATAATTGCCATTTCTCGCAATCTCTCTCTAGCTTTCTCTCTCCCGTTAATTCAAACGTGTATGATTTTTACAATCGATAGGTGCTACTATTGTAACGGTATGGCACGCCGTTACTGATATCCTGCACATAGGCAACAATAGTTGCAGTTATCGACACCTGGCAGTACGACCACCAAAATTCCTGCACGTAGGCAACCCAACCTACACTTACCACCAATTGCAGAAAGATCAAAATATCGATCGGGAAATAGTTCTACCAGAATCACGATTGGTTCGCAGAGCGCATTCCCTCGAAAACAAGTTGTAACATCGAGGGGCTAAAGGACGGGCGTTCGATCTTGGCCGACACTCGTTCCAGGGTCGCTGCCATAGGCACTGCCGGGTATTGTCTGGCGCTGAAGACAAAGCGACCTTTTTTTGCTGACTAGAAATAGTCAGGTTCCTGAGATCTTCACGGAGGAGACACCACTTTGCCCTTGACGTCACAGCAGCAAACGAACACGGAGCGGCCAAATCTCCACAGCGAGCACCTCCTGGACAGCGTCGGAGCCAAGCAGCATCGAGCCCGTGTCACTTAACCTGCGCATCGAGGATACTCTCAGGTAGTATATTCGAGGGAACTTCGTACGCTGCCCCAGGCTGTCGTTCTCCTCACTATTTTTTAAATCCGCCGCCATTTTCCGTACGCGTTCTTAACCGTTAAGTTCTTGTGCACGCTGCACCAGGCTGCGAGAACTTGACGGAAATTTCTCCTCGTCACGAGACTGGGTTTGAGCATTCTTTCAAATAAAGCATTCACGCCAAGGTCCTTGTGTACGCTGCACCAGGCTGCAGGGACTAGGCAGGGTTGAGCATTCGCTACTTACGATATTTAGGCCAGGGTCCTCGGGTACGCGGTACCGGGCTACGGGGTCTGGGCAGGGTTGAGAAACGCCCATACGACGCCGCGTCCGTAACGGTAA
>CAJFCO010017556.1:11996-22224 GCA_904066015.1 Synergus gifuensis | reverse complement strand
GGGCAGGGTTGAGAAACGCCCATACGACGCCGCGTCCGTAACGGTAAAATTACCGGAAACATTCTTCGAGAAGGGTAAAGTTACCAAACGGCGTAACACGCAAGCGACTTCGCGCATGTCGGTATATTTACCGGATAACTTCCTTCCGTACGGTAATTTAACCGAAAATTTACCAAAACGGGCAAAAAAAATTGTTAAAAACGGCATAGGCGTAATATTTTCGTTAATTAAATTACTTCTGGTTATGATCCGTTTCTCTCTTTATCCGAAATTAGGGAAGCTGATAGATATTTATGCGATTTACGATGTTTTTTGTTAGCTTTTGCGATTCTCCCTCTTGTGAAGGGAAACCATTTGTAAGATACTGAAGGTGCAGTCCCATGTCGGCAGAAAACGTCGGCGTAAAGCAGAAACTCATGAGAGTGAAAGAGGTAAAGAGATCTGTCTATCCTTTTCACTCTCATGAATTTCTGCTTTACGCCAACGTTTTCTGCCTACATGGGACTGCACCTTGAGCAATTAGTTGTTGTAAAATAGAGGTTTTTTAGCCATTTCACGCACGCTCAGTTAGGGCCAAGAGAGAGCTTTTCCTTTCCTTTTAGATCTGCGCTTCTTTGTTCATTTTGGTCTTGTGGAATTTCGGTTCATTTAGGTTACTCCTCAAATGTTTGTAATCCTGTTTTTTGTGATTTGGCAAGACTTTTAACATTTTTTCGGTTTGCGAAGAACTTGACTTGCATTATATCGAGTCTTTATCACGGATTGCCTTAGTATTATATCGAGCCATTCCGCATCCGGAAAATGACATAGTCTTGATTCCTTTCTTAATCAAATAAAACTTTATTTTTCTGTTGTTAACTATTGCGTATTTACTTGCCTCCCCCGGGAACACGACCCACTCCCGCGATTCTAGCCTATGAGAGGACATAAGTTCTAAGGACAATACAGAATCGTTACACTATGATTGTCAAAATCTAAAATAAATATTAATAGATAGGTGCTCATAATATTAATATTTATCACCCAAGAATAATTATTTTTCCGTTCTGTAATTTTATTACAACGAAACTCTAACTCCTGTTTTCCATCAAACCAAATCATAAAATTAGGGAATTAATTGACTCTCTGGTGCTTCTGATATATACACAACAAGATCTTACTTTATCCTCCTAACTGTCAACCTCTCTCTACGCTTACCGTACCTACCGTTGAAGGGAAGATGGCGGTTCACTTCAGGCGGTTCAGTTCATGATTCTGATTGGTTTATTAAGCCCAACTTTTAAGCTTTACTGTGCCTAAACTAATGCCCAGATCAAATTTTGCCAGAGGACTTTTCTCTTTCTTTTTTCTTCCACATAGAGGAAGTTTTGTTTTCGATACATTTTCTAAGATTTTTAAAATCGTTTAATTAAACTTTACTCCCGTGATAAATGTCTAATACAACATTCTAATCAATTGTCCGGGTGTGTGTGTGTGTGTGTGTCGCCATTTTTGTCGCCCTTTTAACTTAAAGACAGTTGTAGATAAATTGATGAAATTTGTAAGGTATATTGGTCCCACCAATATCTCAAAACGTACCAAAGGATTTTTCAAACTATTGAATTTTAAAATTTTTATTTAAATTTTGAATTTTTGTAAAATTGATTTTTCGGCTATAACTTCTCAAATAATGAAAATTCAAAGCTTATGTAAAGGAAAAAAAGATTCCTTGCGTCGAGACGAATCGATTGACCTGTATGATTAATGAATTTTTTGAATTTTAAGAAAATTATGGTTATTTTTAATTTGGAAAATTTTCATTTCTAAATGTTTCCTCTATGAGGAAGCAAAGTGCTCAAAAAATGAGCACAAAAAAATATAAATATAGTTAAATGGAACACCCGAGATCGAATTTACAGCTAGTATTTTTCTCTATCACCCAGTACCGGGATGTTCATAGGACATTCATCCGTTACACTCACACTAGTTTAAATTAGACATGTATTTTATAGCAGAATAAATATTTATTATTTTTGTTAGTAAAAGTAATTGATCTGTTTTTATTATCTCTGAAATCTAACCCTAGCTAGGCTGAAATGTCCGCTGAGATAATTCGATATAGGGACCGAAAGAGATCGTTACAGTGTTAGTGGACTCGGGGTCTAAGATACGGTATTAGCAAATCTATAATTTAATTTCTTTTCATAAATATCTAAAAGTTGTACCCTTCATCATCCATGCGAGACTTTTAATTATCTCAGCAACAACTACGTTTTGATGAAATAACCTCTGTCGGCATTGCTAAAAGAATAAATATATTTTTTTCATATTCTGCAAAATTAAGACTTTGTTTCTTTTAAACATGCTATAAAAGTTATAATTTTACGATTTTTTGTATTCTTCTTGGTTCACACAGAAGAAAAATATATGTGCAAATTGAAAAATTTTTAGGTTTTTTTTTCAGACAAGAATTACATACGAGCTGCATCGAGTATGCCCAATTAAAACTACACTGGTGAGTCGATCATGGTATAGGCTGAAGAATTCGCAATAATTAATTACTTCACGTTGAAAACATTTTCTTATACATTTAAAAATATGTTTAGGTCGCATTAAAATTGAAACCGTAGTTTCGATCTCGGAATATATTGGATTCAGTCGGATAGAAATCTTGGCTTGACTTCGAATTAGAATGAATGCAGTTGGCTTTCAACTCAGATTAGGTCAAATTCAGTCGCATTGGCATCATTGTTTTAAAATCGGATTAGATCGCATTCATGTGCATTAAAATCCTTGTATTGACTTAAGAATTAAATCTGATTCATTTTGATTGAAACCCTAGCTTACACCTTGGAGTAGATCGGATTTAATCAGATAGAAATCTTTATTTAATTTAATTCGGATTCAGTTGGATAAAAAGTTGTATTGGCATTCTTGTTTTAAAATCGGATTAGGTTAGATTGTCATTCTTGTTTAAACTTCGGATTAGATTGGATTAAATCGAATCGAATTAAATCCTTATTTCAAAATCAAATTTGATCGAATTCAGTCCGATAGAAATGTTTGTTTGACCTTGAATAAGGTCTCATTCAATCGAATTGAAATATTTCTTTCTTCGCTTTAGATAGGATCCAATCAATTAGGAATCCTGGCCCAGATTCATTCTTATAAGACTTGCTCCGACTGCAGATTAGATCAGAATAAAATTGTTTGGTTCGGATACAACCAAATTAATTAAATGGAAACAAGAGGATAGAATTTTTCCATTCGAAATTTTCCTCAGGGGTAAGATTACACTGCGAACGTTAAAAAAGATATAAGAATGGATAAATGAAGAGGAAACAAAGGAAATTTAAACAAAAAATAAAACTTTTGGTTGAAAAACCACATCAATTAGATTAGAGTTTATTATATCCTGAAGCAAGCTACTTACATATACATCTTCTCATGGTGTTCTACCCACATCCCAAGGACTATTTGTTCCTTCATTTCAGTGTTGCAAGCGTCCTCATGATGTATCGCACATAATCCAGGATACTTTTCCATGCGATACATCAAAATTTCTAATTGAGCACAAAGTTGAAGCATCATGACCATAAGAAATGTATCAATTGCAATAGTTGCTTCTCCAGCACCAAAAGATCCTATCGCTTGAACCAAATATGTTAGCCAAAATAAGAATTTATTTTCAAGGTTGTAAGGAACCCATGCTTTGTAAGGCAGTCCAGAATTTAATCCCTTTGTTAAGGGTGCTACTGCTTTTATTGCTATAGTTATGCTACCCCCGACTATAAATGTAATCGTACCAATCCTAAAAGAGAAACAATTATATTTCGTTGCCATAAATCAATTAGCAGGGCCTAAGATGTTGTCAATTCCTGACTACACACTTTTTGTATCACCTATCTCCCTGACTCACAACTCATACAAAAAGAGAACCCAAAAAACCTTTTTTTTAACTGTGTCGAAAAAGAAGCTGATGGAATTTGAAATCCATCAGTGTAAATAAACTCTAATTCTGACAACACTTTTCAGTAGAATTTGATATTGGAGTTTTGGAGGGAAAAAGGACGAGTCGATAGGCTTTTGGTAGTACACAGTGGGATGAAAAACCGGTGTAGAACCATTGAAGACTCAATAAATTTCCAAGAAAAGCAACATTTTAGGCGTTGCGGTCGGCAGAAGCACTTGTTGGTTAAAGATTCTTTCACATCTCAAAATGCAAGTATACGCTTGCAGCGCTCGCTTGTGCATCTTTAGGCAGGAAAAGAATTAGAATTTTATTACTTACATATCAATAGAAAAATATTTGGCTGAACGGTATTTTCTTTATTGTACTTTTAATTTTTATAATTACAATAAAGGATACACCGTTCAGCCAAATATTTTTCTATTGATATGTAAATAATAAAATTTGAAATTCCTTAAAAAACCTCATGAAATCTTGTAAAATCCTTTAAAATCCCATGTAATATTTTTGAATTTCTTAATATTTCGAGAAACCAATGTGATTTCTTGAAATTCCTTTAAATCGATAAAAAATGATATTCATACTCTTAAATTTCACTTAATTTCCTTAAATTTTTTAAAAATCTTTTGAAACGATCAAATTATCGAATCTTGAACGAATTAATGTGAAGTTATTCAATCACGAACGCTTTAAACACACAATTTTAACTTTCATTCTAGAATTGTTCTTTATACGCTCATTTTTAGTTGAAATTTCTTTAAAATTTAGAGTTTTTTCATTGAAAAAAATTAAGTAAATCATTTACTTCACACATTTTGATCTATGACTACACATACTTTAAAATCGGAAATATACAAATTGCGTCGCATTATACAACATTTTATGCCCTGTAAATTTGCTTATATGTAAAATTTTAAATAGTGATCAAAAATGTCTCAAAACCTTGAAATTCTGTCAAATTTATCCTGGACACCTAATTCAACGTAATCTTGAGGACTGAATCTTTTATCAAGCAGCATATCTGTTAATTGAATAATTTCAGCACGTTTAAAAAAAATGTTTCCTATTTTAACAGAAGCAGCAAGCAATGCAAGAACGTAAAAGAAGCTTTCCGTAAACTCCTCCATATTCGGATTGCCTCGAAATAAGTACATCAAAGTTGAAAATGTAAAAGTGTAAGTAAGAAAAATGACGACAAAATTGAATACATTATACGTTGCAAGAATTCTTTGTGAGAATAATTTTGGACGCCACATACCAATATACTTCAAGACAGCAATAGAAAGTTCAGCTCTATACATTTTTTAGACTTATTTCTTTGCTCAAAGGAAAATCTTATTTATATCCAAAATTAAACCTTTTTTCTTTCATATGTACGTTTTTATATTTATTTAACTTTGATGGGAAATGATTTCGAAGAATTGAAAAAAAAATATTATGTTAAAATAAATCGTTAAAATAAGTTAAGGAATTGAGAGTATTTTAGGTTTGGCAATAATATAATGATAGTTGTAAGCTACTTATGCCTTTCATGGTCTATAACTTCTAGTTTTCCAGGGATATCATCTCGTCACCCCTTCATTAATAATTTCTTCATATTATGTATAATGTAACTTCGTTTCTAGTTGACGATATGCACCCAGGATAGGATATTGTAAAGGATTGATAATGTACCTCTTAAATAATAACCAAGTGCAATTTGCATATCATTTACTCTAAACAATAATTCTTCCACCTATGCATTTTTCATGAAGATGCAAGGAATATTACGAAGATGGAAACAGTAGGAAATGGAAATGAAATTACAGTACGAAACTTTACTGGCGATAACGATACATTCATGGTGTCCGAAGGTTTTCATTTAGTATTATTTCTCATGATAGGGAAAATAAATAAATAATAGATTAATAGACGCATATTTTACATGGAATTTATTTAGAAGTGCAATTTTTGAGCGCTTCAGAAAAATACGTTATTCATTTTAAAACAAACATTATGATTTCTCTTCTTTATACTTGATTGCGTATAATTCTCTGGAGTCTGTTTTTCGAGCTTTGCGGTAAATTGAATGTCATGTAAGATATAGTAAAATCACCGAAGAAACCAATTAAATTATTATATCCTTGCTGGAAGTAAAGAGATAGTTTGGAGATAAAAAGAGATACAACTTTTCTGTCTCTTCCAAGTATCCATTTTTCATCCCCAAAACGCTATCTCTTTCTATCCACCATTGTATCCCTGTATCCGGTAATATCTATCTCTTCCTATCTCTCAGCCTATCCCTGTGTCTGGTAATATCTATCTCTTCCTATCCCTCAGTCTATCTCTATTTCTGGTAATGTCTATCTCTTTCTGTCCTTCAGTCTATCTCTATTTCTGGCAACAACTATCTCTTTCTATCTCTTAGTCTATTTATACGCATACAAACTTTATTCCTTTCTATCCCTAATTCTATCTCCCTTGTTAGAAATTTGTATCTCTTTCTATCTATCTCTTTCTCTACGGCTATCTATCCCTTATTAACTTATTAATCTTCATATTTTAAACATGCATAATAATTTTATAACTACAATATTTTGTAAATACATATTATCCTAATCATATTAATAACGAATATAACGCTGAAAAATCCGCACCTATAGGATCGCGAACCCACGCGCATCGAGTTTGCTGTCCATTTACGCTTAGTCCACTGAGCTAGTGACGGACTTAGGAATTATGCGGAAAAAACAGTATCACTCATTCGAAAGAGCTCTATCCAAATATATCTCTTATAAATATTTTTCAATCTCTTTGTTAATATCTACAATCTCTATCTTTAATTTCCTCATTTATCTTTCGTCTAACCACCTTTGCCTTTCTAAATCTCTTTTTCAGTGTTAATGATCACTAACCTGTCTCTTTTAATCTCCTTATTTCTATCCCAGCCGATCTCTCATCTATGCACGTCCATCTCTTTCAATCTCATTGTCAGTATAATCACTGACCAATCTATTTCAATCCACTCTTTCCTCTATCTTAACTTATTCCTTGTCAGCTACTTCTATCCACTCCAGATTCTCTTGCACCAATATGGTTCCACTCCTTTATTTTTTAATACGCTCAGGCCGGCTTTAGACAAAATGACGCCCGGGGCGAATTTGAAAAAAATGCCCCCCCTATCGTTTTTATATATTTTTCTTAAAGAAAAGATATAATTTTATTAAAAAATTATAAAAAATTTTTAATTCAAAATTTTTTTATTAAAAAATCACAAAAAAGCGCCCCTCAAATTTGGCGCACAGGGCTACTGCCCTGCTTGCCCTTCCCTAAAGCTGGCCCTGTTATAAGCTCTTCTCTATTTTATTATAGATGTATTTTATTTATTCACTCAAAAATAAATTTGGAGAATATATATTTATTTATATAAGGTCATGTCCTAAATATTATGCTCTGAATTAATTACAAATAACTACTTTTTTAAAACGAAATAATTGAACCGAAATGAGATAAACATGGATGAATTTGAATAGAAAAGAGTTAAACAGAGAATAAGACATTCATTTATTCTTAGGAAAGAATGTTAAATTTACAAAAGGCAATAGTAAAGTAAAATCTCCTTGTATACAACCGGAATTACGATAGTCTTTAGGAGATAGTGGAATCATATTTATAGCTTTTCCCATCGAAAATAGGAAATAATTCTATCTTCATAATAAAAAAAACCACAGTCATTCGTGAATTCTACCATAGTTCATATTAGATTTTGTGAGCTATATGTAAAGAATGAGTATTATAAACACAGTTATGTACGTATATACTCATATATATTATAAAAATATCAACTAAATATAAACTGTCAATACACGCTTGAATACTAAACTAACCCTGCTTACAATGCCGGATAGGGTCCGATAGAACCCTGATAAGACCCAAGTAGAAACCGGATAGAACATTCGGATGGGTATAACCGGCGTCTATTCGGTCATCTATTTTCTATCTGGGAATTATTTGGAACTATCCGGTTTCTATCCGGGAAAAGAGAACAATATTATATTTCGAATAAGTTAAAATGGTTTCTCAAGCCGGGTATATCCGGGACGAATCTGGGCCACGAGTACAGACAATTTTTTACTTGTGGACCCTATCCGGGTCTATCTGGATTCAATCAGGTTCAAGAAATCAATAAGTGCCAAACTCCATGGGCTTATCCGGGCCCTATCTGGGACAAGTTTTAAATTCTATACGGGTGTTTATTTGGGTCTATCCGGGTGTCATAAAACCCAAGTTATCAGTCGGGCTTATCCGGGTCCTATTTGAGACATTTCCAAATTCAATATGGGTGCCTATCCGGGTCTATCCGGGTGCCGTAAACTCCAATTTCGACCAAGTTCTTTAATGCCCACTCAGTCGGGCTTATGTGGGCTCTATCTGGTAAAGGTTTTAAATTCTATACGGGTGCCTATCTGGGTCTATCCGGGTGCCATAAACCCCAATTTCGACCGTTCTTTAATGTCCACTCAGTCGGGCTTATCCCGGCTCTGTCCGGGACAAATTTTAAATTCTATACAGGTGCCCATCCGGGTCTATTCGGGTGCCGTAAATCCCAATTTCGACCAAGTTCTTTAATGCCCAATCAGTCGGGCTTATCCGGGTGGTTCTTTACTAGGTGGAAGTTGTTTCCCCAGGTCGGTTTTCCCCCAGGTTAAAATCTTCCCCAGGTTGGGCCAGGATAGGTTGGTTGTGAGCGATGTATCCTTTGACAGAATGTACGACTGTAGTGGCACCCACCAGTCGTACACATAGTGGACTTGTCCAGGGAGAGATGCCTAGGTTGATCACGGTCGCTCTACTATGGGAGCGCCCGCTAGAAGAGAGACCAGCTTGGTTCGCCGAGTGCAGACTTCGCTGCTCCCCGGCGAACTGACTGACCAGTGCTCGCGTTGCTGCATTTAAGGACTCATCGTTACGTAACTCAATGGTGGGGAGAACCCGTCGGTGAAGGAATCTCGCCCCGCCCTGTCTGTGACGTAAGCGGCATGCGACGGAGAATGAAAGATGGAAATATGCGACGGGCGACAATGCTGCCCGTTCCAATTTACTGACGATTATAGTGGAAATTCTGTAAATTAAAAATAAAAACACGTCGTTTTTCAATATGGTAGATTTTAAGTTGAGAGAATCTGGCAACGTCGCTTCAGTTTCGGGAGAAATAGCAGGCACCTCTAGCCTAGCAGAGTTGCCGTTGAGTATCATTTCGCTCTCTTACTCTTTTGGAAGTCCTATGAAAGTGAGAGAGTGAAAAGAATACGGAGACGTTGCCGCTGTGAAAACAGCTGTCGCCGCGCATTAGTAGTTTGTATCTAAAAGTTTCGTTGTCCACGCAGCATCTACTACAAGTAGAATGAATGCTGCCTGGACTAAACTTTTGGTAGAGAAGGTTGCGGATGTTCTTCCTTAAGAGCTACCATGCCTCAATGTTTCAGAGAAAGCTTCGAAAAATCAGTGTCTGTGATTATTGATTGTTTTGAGGTATTTGTTCAAAAACCAAGGAAATTAATCTCCTCTGCAGAATGTTGGTCAAATTATAAGCACCATAAAACTATCAAATTTTTAATTGGTATTACTCCTCAAGGATCGATAAGTTCCCTGCTTAAATTGTCGGATAGAACCCGGATAGAATCCGGATAGAATTGGGAATCTAATCGGGCTTATACGAGAAACTTCCGGGTTTTGTAACCGGGTTGTATCCGGGAATATTCAGAACGTATACAGGACGTTAAACATATTTTTTCGGGTCTAGCCGGGATCTAGCCGGCCCCTGCTTAAAATGCCGGATAGGATCCGATAGAACCCTGATAAGGCCCAAGTAGAAACCGGATAGAACATTCGGATGGGTATATCCGGGGTCTATCGAGTCACCTATTTTCTATCTGGGAATTATTCGGAACTATCCGGTTTCTATCCGGGAAAAGTGAACAATATATTTCGAATAAGTTAAAATGGTTTCTCAAGCCGGGTTGTGTCCGGGAAAGTTTGGGAAATATACGGGACGTGGAATATTTTTTCGGGTCTCAGACGGCATATATAATTTTGCTATTCGGACCTATCCGGGACTTATATGGAGCACCGAAAGATGTATCCGGGTTTATGTGGTATTAGCCGGGGTCTGTCCGGTACACAAATTGCATTTTATCCGGGCCTATCCGAAAAACTTTCGGATTGTATCCGAGAATGTTTGAGACGTATACGGCCCTGCTTAAAATGACAGGTACAATCCAGATAAGAACCGGATAGAAG
>CAJFCO010017554.1:13314-26352 GCA_904066015.1 Synergus gifuensis | reverse complement strand
GCCCGGATTAGCCCGACTGAGTGGGCATTAAAGAACTGGTCGAAATTGTGGTTCATGGCACCAGAATATACCCGGATAGGCACCCGTATAAAATTTAAAACTTGTCCCAGATAGATCCCAGATAAGCCCGACTGAGTGGGCATTAAATAACGGTCGAAATTGGAGTTTATGGCTTCCGGATAGACCCAGATAGGCACCCGTATAGAATTTAACACTTGACCCAGATAGAGCCCGCATAAACCCGACTCAGTGGAACTTCAAGCACTTGTTCGAAATTGGGGTTTACCGCACCCGAATATACCCGGATAGGCACCCGTATTGAATTTAAAACTTGTTCCAGATAGAGTCCGGATAAGCCCGACTAAGTGGGCATTAAAGAACTTGGTCGAAATTGGGGTTTACGGCACTCGGATAGACCCGGATAGACACCCGTATTGAATTTGGAAATGTCTCAGATAGGACACGGATAAGCCCGACTGATAACTTGGGTTTTATGACACCCGGATAGTACCCAAATAGACACCCGTATAGAATTTAACACTTGTCCCAGACAGAGCCGGGATAAGCCCGACTGAGTGGGCATTAAAGAACGGTCGAAATTGGGACCCAGATAGGAACCCGTATAAAATTTAAAACTTGTCCCAGATAGATCCCAGATAAGCCCGACTGAGTGGGCATTAAATAACGGTCGAAATTGGAGTTTATGGCTTCCGGATAGACCCAGATAGGCACCCGTATAGAATTTAACACTTGTCCCAGATAGGGCCCAGATAAGCCCATGGAATTTGGCACTTATTGATTTCTTGAACCTGATTGAATCCAGATAGACCCGGATAGGGTCCACAAGTAAAACAATTTCTGTTCTCGTGACCCGGATACGTCCCGGATATACCCGGCTTGAGAAACCATTTTAACTTATTGAGGCGAAGGATTTGTATTTCAGCGCATTGTTTATATGTAAAATGTGAATGCCTTTGATATGTGTATATGTATATATGACTTGATTGAAATGTCTTATAACGAGTGCGAAAAATATTTTAGAAAAAGCGTTTATGATTGCTACTTGCAATCATTAGTTGTATTAGCATCCTAAAAAAAGTTTCTGAAAGGAGCCACGCTTAAAATTTATTCCAAAAGTTTCTAGGACATTTTGAAAAAAAAAATTGTTTTTTTTCCAAATTCATTAAATTTTTTTTATTCGCTTTGTTTCGCGAATAAAATATGAAAAAATATTTCTGAAATGATTAGAAAGATATTTATCATCGATTTCAAATTTAAGGTTTCGTTTTTTGGAAGAAAAAACTATAAATCTATACCTGAAATGACGTTTCACTTGAGCTTTAGCCTTTTCAATCGTATTTTCTTTAATTTCTTTACGTTTTCTTCTTGCAGCTTCAGCTCTTTTATCTTTTTTTAATTGCAAAATATGAGGCGAAATCAATGCTTTCTTATTACACATTGGCATTTTACATCTGTATAAAAATACTTTCAGCTCACAACTCACAATGTAAACAAGGTTTAAACATAACCTTTAACGAAATTCAGAATTTCAGGATCGTAGTATCAAAGGATTGAAAAATGATTGAAAAATTACTGAAATTGTTGCATTCATTTATTTTATTTTTTATCTAACCAAAAAAACATCATTCGTTTACAGAATCATGGTTAGAATAATTTTTTTACAAAATTTTATTAGACGTGTGATATTTTCTATTGGTTCAGCCCTGAGATGTCTAAAAGATGGTCACGACAATTGAAATCACGCCAATTGAAAATAACACAAAAAATGCTTTCACAGATTGAAAACAGAATTAATCATAAAATCCTTTTGCAAAAAGTTTTATTCCGTTTCACACGATATTTCTATACTTGATTCACTCTATTCTAATGAAAAATGTAAAAGATATGCCCAGTCACGACAATCGAATTAATAAAAATACGCAACGCTTTCCTTACATTTTTCGTGGTTTTCAAAGTAAGTACATACTTTTTTCATAAAACCATGGTAAATATGAGTATTGAGAGGTTTTTTCTTCAACTTGATCACAAAGCCAGACCGAAAAAATTAATCTTAATAGTTAAACTATAGCAATATGTGTATTGTCGTGACCTCCACACTGTTTTCAGAGACATCCATATTTTGATATATATTGTTATGAATATTATAGTTAAATTAAAATATTACTGTAAAAAATTTTACCTTTTTAGCTATATTGTAAGACTGTTAAGCATGAATTTTAAAACAGTGCTCTATATATATTTTAAATTTGAGGCTGAAAAATACATTTGGTATACGTGGACATGCTTCAAACCCGTTTTTTGGGTATATAATGATATTTTATTCTGATTTTTGATGACATAATCTGAATTTTACTTGAAAACACATTATAAGGCATTAAAATGAAGATCTTCACCAAGTTTTATAATTTTTCTACGAATAGTTTTACTAATATATCCTTTGGACATAAAAGTGCCCTGTTTGTGGAGAATACGAAAGATGTGACGAAGAATGAGCGACCTATCACCTTTGTGCAAATTAATAGTAGAGATATTGAACTTGGTGAGAAGGCTGGCGAACAGCGATCGTTCTCTTTCCTTCTGATCGTTGCACTGAGACTACAGAAATATGGTCACGCCACGCTTTGCTCTTCACAGAATTAGTTTGAAGGTAAATTTCTGGTTTTGCAGTGAATTTAAATAATTTAAAAGGTGATAGGTTGTGCTAATGGTTGTGTGTGGTTTTTTGTTTATTTTTTATAGCGTGGTGTTAATTTATGGACTTTTTGACGTTTGATGAGAGGAGAGGAGATTTTGGCGAGCATAAACGAGGTACAATCTGATGTTTGTCCGCTTGCGAGTGGAAAGAGACGGTTATAGCAAGACCTCGAAAATCGGTCATACTGGATTTTCGAAATCCTGACTCGTCTACTGCAAGGACTCCAATCCTGGATGTTCTTGTGAGCCGTCGTCCTTTCGTAAGGTGTATAAATCTGCATCCTTCGTAAGTTGCCTCGCATTTTCTCCTCGATCTATTCCATCTCGATATCGTCATGATCCATTCGTCGTTTAACGGTCATTACCTAGGCAATGTTTTAGCTTGTTAATTTAATTTCGACCTAAAGTCGTACGTCTTACCGTTTCGCCAGTATTTATTTTAATTGTTCGTTATAATTTGAAGAATTCATGAATTCTTATGGCCGATTTCTATCGTTTTATGTGCTCATCGGCGATATATATTAATTTCACTGTTTGATGATTTGAACTTTAAACCGTTAGATTATTGTTTATTAAACTCTCTTATTATATACATTGTTTGATACTATCTGTGTCCAGTGTAACGGTCTTTTGATCTTATCTCTTGTTTATTTTGATTTTAGGTTTACCGGTTTCTGCTCTGCTTGTTTTGGACAATACATATTATTATTCTTATCAGTACTCTCTCTCAACTTATTATTCTGTCTACATCTATCACAATTCAATCTCAATTTAATTAATTTCGTATTATTCGTGTTCTCCTTCATTAAGTTTCCATACCATTTCTTAAATTATATTGCTATTTCGAGATTTTCAAAAGGTACGATTTCAGAGAACGACAAGTTAAATTTAAAATAATTGTGACACTCAAAATAATTGGTCACATTATTCGAAATATAATATTGTTCTCTTTTCCCGGATAGAAACCGGATTGTTCCGAATAATTTCCAGATAGAAAATAGATGACCGGATAGACCCCGGATACACCCATCCGAATGCTCTATCCGGTTTCTACGTGGGCCTTATCAGGGTTCTGTCAGATCTTATCCGGCATTTTAAGCAGGGGAAGCATCTTCCGTGATCACAGTGTGATTCAAAATTCTCCGCCTTTGCGTAGAGATGAGAATACAGAATCGTCACAAGGAGTCAGAAAGGAGTTATTACAAAAATACTCTCAACCTAAAAATTTGTTGGTTGTGAATCCTCCGATTAACAATCCGGAGATTAAGGGTACAAGGGTACTATTAGGTGTACAAATAAGTTTCCGCTGTTTTTGATCAAAAATTAGGCATTTATTGTGAAAGAATGGTAGCTTATGTTTTATTCAAAGTATTGTCCATTAGTTGACACTACTTTTTCCCATCTTTCTGGAAGCATACGGATACCACGTCGGAAGAATGCTTCGAAGCATTCGATGATCATCTTTTGTGCCTATCCAGGAATCGACCCAATTTTTGGTATCTTCATATGATGTGAAGTGCTGCTAAGACAGACCATGCGCCATCGATCGAAATAGGTGGAAATTAGATTTCAGAAGTGTTTCAAGCAAGCAGCATTTCACATGTGGAAAATCGGCGTTCAACGTTTCTCAGCGTCAGTTCATATGGAACCCAATTTCCTTGCTTTTGAATCATTCGCAATGATCTTAAACGATGTGAAATTGCTTGTTGAGTCACTTCTAATGTACGTGCAAGTTCTTTTTGCGTTTGGCTCGAATCTTGATCCAATAATTCTTCCAATTGCGCGTCTTCGTACACTTTCGGCCTTTCGCAACGTTCCTTGTCTCCGATGTCAAATTCACCGTTCTTAAACTTCTGAAACCACTCACCACAACTTATTTCACTTAAAGCAGCCTCACCATTCGTTTCTAGAAGCAATCGGTGTGCCTGAGCTGTAGATTTTTTCAAATTGAAGAAGTAAATCAAAAGTTCCCGCAAATGACGCTTATTCGGCTCAAAACTCGACATTTTTGCACACAAAAGAATAAATTACACTAATAAAAATTCACTAGTGCTTCAAGGTTATGTTGCTAACAAATGTCCAACCTAACGACAGTGACGTTTTACATCTGTCAATTTAAAAAAAAACTACAGGTGGCACCATCTGTTGTCAAACGGCGGAAACTTATTTGTACGCTTAATAATTTAATTTGTCAAATTATTGCTACTTCAGATTAAGAGAGTAGATATAATCCACTTGAAGTATATTCAAAACAACCTATTTTTGGGATTTCGATACTGGTATCCCTACAAAGCTTCCTCTATAAGAAAGCAAAGAGTATATCCTTTATTGTTTCAAAAAATATATATTATTTTCGCTTTATTTCAAATTAAGGGCAATGGAATTTGAAAGTAAAAATTGTGGGGTCTTAGTACCCTCACTCTAATATTAAGCTGACCGCTTTCAGCACTCAAGTCTACCATCTAGGTTAAGACATTTTTGTTACATCGAGTTGCCTCTCTAATATTCAAGACTAAGTCTGGTTAGACTTCACTTCTTACTTACTGACTGTTCACGACCGTTGTCGTCTCACCTTGTGATCAGCTCTGTACGAGCAATGTACTGTTGATTAAATAAAGTTATATTTTTGGTGTTATCGTCGACTAAATATTATTACCAAATAGTCAGCGGACGTGGGCCGCTATAATATCTATATATTAGATCCCCACAACTGGTGACCCCGACGCTTACCGTCGCAACGTGGTATGGTGTCACATTAAAAATTTTTTTAAGTGGATGATAACCATATATCTCAAACCGTTACAGGCGAAATATACAAGTCTCACGAAGCACCAAGGCACTGCCTATATTCTTAAAATACATATTCCACTGGATGGATTTTTTCGAGGAGATATCTACAAATTAAAATAAGGAGGTTGGATTCCCTCAACCACAGTGATTTTTGTAAATCTCGCAAGAGATATTCAAGGTATTATCTGTTAATTATATCGTCAATAATGTGCTGAAGTGCCTCGTTACAAGTTCTTATGTTTATGTAGCGCGTTTCCGAATTTTCGTAAAAAATTTTTTCGCGTGTGAATTTGTCAACTCTCCGCTTTCTTAAAAGTCTTAAATTCATGATAGTAAGATTAATAACCTAAGTTTCTTAAAATTTTCCAAATAACAACTCAGAGGTACATAACCTCACCTGTCAAGCTCGACTACGCTTGCAGGTTCGTTCACCAGTGGAACGGACGTCCGAGTAGACATCTCAACCGGTGCAGTTAATGCTATTGGCTATACTTGTTTGCGTTATCGCCTGCTTCTCTTTTATATATTACTTTCTGTTAGATTCTAAATTCAACAACATGGAACCGGGTGGTGCCGGTGCAAGTCCCCTCGGAGACTAACTCATCGCGGCCCTTCAACTTATCGCCAACGGAAATGGCAACCGCGTCGACCACTAACGAGTCGCGAAAATACCGCCCTTTCATCTCCACGATTCGGCATTATGGTTCGTGCAGGTAGAAGCATCATTTCGTCGCGCGAACATTACAATAGAATCCACGAAAGCCGACGCGCTCATACAGAACCTTGATGCAGATGTAATGACACACATCAAGGACATCCTCATGCTCGAACCGCCTCCAGACGACGTTTATTCGCAAATCAAAAGCGAATCATATCGGGATTTGCTTCCTCTGCTGAAGGCCGTGTACGCTAGCTACTAAAGGGCGAAGTATCCATGGACGGAAAACCTTCCGTTCTCCTAAATCGTCTTCGGGCGCTGAACGACGGTCAGTGCTCCGATGAAATTATTAAAACAATCGTTTTAGAACAGCTCCCCACTCGCGTTAGAGCTATACTTGCAGGTACCGATGAAAATGACTTGCAAAAGATAGCTACCATAGCTGATAATATCACCGCAATCGTGAAACCGGGTGAATTCCAGACTGCAGCCAGCGTTTCAAACCACCAATCGCTCCCAAACACAGCCGCGGTTTCTAAAACAAATCCTATGGATTCTCTCGAAGCTAAAGTTGATTGGCTCATCAAAGAGGTCAAGCAACTCAAATTCCAACGCGGAAGATCGTCGTTCAACCGCTCGCAGACTCCTTCGCGTTCGAATTCCCGCTCTAGGGACAACCGTGACAAATCTTCGGACAGAAACGAGAACCAGCGTTGTTACTACCACCGGAAATTCGGCGCAAAAGCCAAAAATTGTACCAGCCCTTGCTCATGGGTGGATAAATCGGTCTCGGAAAACTAAACATGCCTTCTCACGTGAAGACGGTCGGTTTAGGCAAATCCACTTCCAAACGTCTTCACATTTACGACCGAAATTCCGGATTTAAATTCCTCATTGATACAGGGTCAGATCTCTCACTACTGCCACGTAAAAAGAAATCCAAATCCGAACCGAGCAGTGGTTCTTTATACGCGGCCAACGTTACGCGCATCCCAACCTATGGTGAGAAGCAGATATCACCAAACCTTAACCTTCGTCGCGATTTCCCATGGGACTTCTGTGTGGACGAAGTCCCTTACCCAATTATTGGAGCAGACTTTTTGGCTCACTACCATCTCGTACCATACCTCCATGAAGCGCGCTTGGTATACACTACCACAGGATCCAGCACGGTTGGGTTCGTCGAAAACGCATCCATTTCGGGGTGAGCACGACAGAGAAGACCCATCCTTACGCGGAGATTCTTGCCGATTTCCCAGAAATCACAAGAGTTTCTCAAACTCCGGATGCTATCTCAAATGACACTGTACATCACATCCTAACACAGGGTCCTCCCATCGCTGAACGAGCCCGTCGTCTTTCTCCTGAAAAATTAAAAATCGCGAAGGCCCAATTTGCGAAAATGATAAAGGCCGGCATCTGTCGAGTAGTCCTTGGGCAACGCCCATTCATATGGTTCAAAAGGATAAAAATAGCGAATGGAGAATTTGCGGCGATTTTAGAAGACTCAACTCTGTCACCATTCCGGATAAATATCCTGTCCCGCACCTCCCTGACTTCTCCGTCAACTTACACGGCAAATCTATCTTCTCCAAACTCAACCTCGCCAAAGCATACCATCAGATACCTATCGCTCCCGCGGATATTCCCAAGTCAGCTGTCATTACGCCTTTCGGACTTTACGAATATACCGTCATGACTTTTGGCTTACGGAACGCTGGCCAGTCATTCCAAAGGTACATTTACCGCGCTTTGGGAGACCTCGATTTTGTATTCGACTATATTGACGATATCCTCGTCGCGTCTCGAGACCAAGAGGAACATAATCAGCACCTAAGAATAGTTTTTCAACGCCTGAAAGATTTTTCTCTTCGCCTTAATCTCAATAAGTGCCAATTTGGAAAGGCCGAGCTGGAGTTCCTGGATCACTCGATCAGTTGCGAGGGTGCCAAACCGACTCTAGAGAAGGTTCAGGCTATTGTAGAATACCCTAAACCACACACGGTCATGGAACGGCGCAGATTCCTTGACCTCGTTAATTTCTACAGACGCAGCTTGCGTTACGCCGCTCAAACTTAAGCCCCCTTACACAATTACCTAGGCGAGTCAAAGAAAAATGACAAACAGGAAATAATCTGGACCCCAGAAGCTGATGAAGCGTTTTCAAAAATCAAGCAAGACCTTGCTAACGCAACCCTTTTGTCACACCCCGCTCTAAATTCAGAAACACGTTTAGTTGCCGACGCTTCAGACACGGGTATGGGAGCCGCTCTCGAACAGAAGATTTCCGGCTCCTGGAAGCCACTGGCATTTTTCTCGAGAAAATCCTCACCCACGCAACGGAATTATTCTACGTACGATCGCGAACTTACCGCAGTTTTTGAGGTGATCAAGTACTTTAGGCATTTTCTAGAGAGTCAAATATTTAAAGTGATCACCGACCACAAACCCTTAATCTACGTATTCGTTCAAAAGTCCGAAAAAGCATCTCCTCGGCAACAGCGCCAATTAACGTTTATTTCACAGTTTACAACCCAATTTGAACACCTTCCTGGCACTGAAAACGTCGTGGCTGACTCCCTTTCACGAGTCGAGGCAATTCACCTTCCGACGGAAAGGAGTTTGAACGATTTTGAAGATCAATGGGGAGACGAACACACATCTGTTTTCTGTGACCTATTGGGGCAGGTTCTTCGACCTTACATTCCGGCATCCCTTAGAAGAGCCGTTTTCAAACAATTCTACGATCCAGCTCATCCTGGCGCTAAAGTCACCGACCGAATAATTCGCAAGCGTTACGTATGGCCCGGCATGCACAGCGATATCTCTAGACTCTGTAAATCTTACCTGGATTGCCAAAAGTCTAAGATTTCGCGACACAACCACCTCGCTCCCGCCAATTTCGTGACTCCGGACGGACGATTTAAACACGTCTATATGGACATCGTAGGCCCGCTTCCAAACAGCAACGACTTCAGATATATCTTGACCATGATCGATCGCTTTTCTCGATGGCCGGAAGCCGTTCCTTTAAAAGACATCGAGGCTTTGACAGTCTGCCGCGTATTTTTCGACGAATGGATCTCTCGCTACGGTGCCCCTGAGACCCTAACAACTGACCAGGGCAGCCAATTTGAATCGCGATTATTTACTGCTCTACTTCCGCTCACCGGCTGTAACAGAATTAGGACAACAGCCTACCATCCTGCAGCGAACGGCATGGTTGAACGTTGGCATCGTTGCCTAAAAGGCGCGATTATGAGCTACGCCAATTCGGATTGGTCCCGGTCTCTGTCAACTATTATGCTCGGTCTTAGATCTAACGTAATGGAATTCGGCTCGTCCCCGGAAGAGTTTGTTTTCGGTACCACTCTTCGTATACCCGGCGAATTCGTACTCCTGGACGATTTTTCTCCTAATCCTCAAATATTTGTAGAGGAATTTCGTGAGCACATTGTGACGCTCGCTTTTTCTTTGAATTATTCATTAAATAAATAAATCAAGAAGGTCTCTAAAAGTGACGCACAAAGGGCCCAAAAAGATATAAATAAATAAAAAATAACCAAATAATTTTTATTTTAAATAAATGAGGTACTTGGGCGCCAGTCCTTTCTTGGGACAATTGTAAAAAATTTAACCAAAGCTTAACAACACAAATTATGAATAAAGATAGATCAATCCATCCTATGACATGCAAGAGATAAAATAACGGAATCTGAATTCCGAACGCAAAGATAAAGATAAAGATAAAGATAAAGATAATTATTGCATGTTTTCCGTGAATTAACCAACAAATATTCAAAGATAGATAATTGAATAGATAAAACATATTAGCGATAATATAAGATAATAGTTTAAATCAAATAAATTAAGAAGACATTTAACTAGCTCAATAGAAATCAGTAGAGAGGGAGGTTCGGAAAATTATAAAGCTCCGACATTCATATAAATTTAACAATAGTTGATTTAATTAAATTCAGAAAATTGCAATAAAAAAATTTATAATTTATAACTATGCGGATATTAAAATTAAATTAAATTTAAATTCGAGATTACAAATTTGAAGCAAAATCTAACAATAGAAATCATGAACAAATTCAAATTAAACCAAGTTACAAATAAATAAATTAAAAATCTACAACAAATTCTAAATCAGACGTAATTATTTACAATTGGGTATAAATTATAAACAAATAATACATTCGCAAGACTAGATTCATAAAAATTATATAAAAATCAACTTTCATATATATATCAATCAAGCATAAAAAAAGATTAGCATATAGAATATAATACATAAAATTTTAAAACATAAAAATCTTTATATAAACAAAATATATTTCACAACTAGAAAAAAGGTTTTGGTCCGGGTTTAATTTTAAGTTAAACAAAAAGGAATTTTGGTCCGGGTTGAATTTAGTTAAAAAAAGGGTAATTTTGGTCTGGGTTTAATTTAATTGAAAGAATGCCATTTTTGGTCCGGGTAGAATTTAATTGTAAGGGGTTAATTTTGGTCTGGGTTTAATTTAATTGAAGGGATGCAATTTTTGGTCCGGGTAGAATTTAATTATAAGGGGGGTAATTTTGGTCTGGATTTAATTTAATTGAAGGGATGCAATTTTTGGTCCGGGTAGAATTTAATTGAAAGGGGGTAATTTTATACATTTTAAATCATCATTATGAAAGAACATAAATAGATTAAAAGCTAAACATCAGGTTATTCGGCACTTCGGATTATTATGGAAATTTTACAGGCACATATTAAATGAAATTACTATCAAATATAAAAATAAATCTCACTAAGATCCACAAGATACAATCCAAATGAACACAACAATACGATAAATACAAGTTTAAATAAGATGATTTAGCCAAGGATTAAAAATATAAAATATTAGAAGATATTAGAGAAAGTGCTAATATCTTGGCTAAATCATTAAAGGAAATAAATTCCTACCTCAAAGATTGATGAAAGGCAACGATGACAAATTCAACTCAATAACGATTATAACCAAAACAGAGAAATTCGTGTTACGTGTTGTCACTCAGAGTTCACAGAGGTGAGAGACCGATACAAATTCTTACGTTAGCTCGTTAGCCTGGAGAAATTTTAGATTAGTGGAAAGGGTCGATGCGCGTAAGACTAATTTCCGTAATTGCTACGGTCGAGAGAAGGATAGCCGATAAGGGTCGCTTGCCGTTGGTCCGTCCGATGTCCTTTCTTCGTCTTCTTCATTGTCCCTTATCAGTCGCCTTCGACGGAGATAGACTCTAAACTCCTTTGCGTGAGATAGAGTGAGATGCGAATACCATTCATGTATTTCAGGGCCGACTATAGTTTAAAGGATCGAGTGGAACTTATAGAATCCTTACTTCAAATTGCTGATGAAGGTTGATTCTTTCGACGCTCCAGATAAATGCATAGAGATAACAAATAGCATTAAAAGCCAGAAAATGTCTATCCATAGACAAATAGAGATAAGCGATAAATTTTTAGGCTAAATTACCTATTCCTACCCATAGAATTTTATGGTAAAGCAGCCGTGATCTATCCATGTCAGGAATGTATGTAGAACTCGGAAGACCAATACCAATCCATCTGTTCATTATTGGCAGAATTGAAAACTCTGTCTTGGACGTTAAGAGGGATGGTGATGAAATATGAGATAATTGAGATAATACGATCCTTCAGGAAACTAATGATGTTGAAGATCTGAAGATGTAGACTCTGATGAACCAAATCAATCTGTAGTGTAGCTGGCTGGGCCTTGGGTGGCTTTCTCTCGGGACCGCAAGATCAGGAAATTTAACAAAAAAAAATAAACAAAAACGTAAATAAATCAATCCTAAAAATTTTAAAACCATGACAGTTTTCTTTTGAATAAAAATTATAATAAATTACATAAAATAAAAGTGATAAGATAAAAATGAAACAGTAAAATAAAACAATAAAATAAAACGAAGAGGAGTGCCGAATTATACTCTTCATGAGAGCACGATAGTTTCGAATTTCTTTACAATTTAATACAAAAATCATTTAATTTGTGAGTTGCAAATCTGCAACGTCACAACATGCGATGCGTCAAACCAGTTCCCGTTGGACACCATCATAAAAAACGAGCATTCCTTCATAAGGATCTTTCATCTTGCTCTCACGTATTTTTGCGAGTAGGTACCGGTAAAAAGTCTCTCGAACGTCCGTACACTGGACCTCACAAAATCATAAATCGCACCTCTGAGCGAGTTTATGAAATTGATATTAATGGTTCGACACGTCATGTATCTTTAGAAAATATCACACCTGCTTTTTTTCTGCGTGACGACTTGTTAAATCTTACTACAACCAACGAAGAGCCTATACCAAATGTACCAAATAACGATAACCAGGGGATTACGATATTCCCTAATCCTAATAATACTAATTTAAACCAAAGAAGCTTAACAGATTTTAATCCAAAGAATAAAATATTGTCTGAACCCTTCTTTTTTCTCGTATCTCAAATCTTTTATTTAAACCAAACTATCAGTTTTTGATAAAAATGAGACACTAGCTTCCTTAAATTAAACAGGTTTAATGAAAGAACCAAGATTCGATTGTCATAACCAAAAATTATTGTTGTTTCTATAGCAACCAAACTTTTTGTTGTTCGATTCAAACATTTTCAGGCCTATACCACTTAATTGTCAGAAAAACTGTGGGGATAACCTCGGGTTATCTCCAACCTTGTTGCTCCAAAATCGCTACGAAGTTTCCACTCTATGTTAGAAACCACCTCGGACTAACCTATGTTTATCAGCAACCTTGCTGCGCAAGAGTTGCCTTAGAGTTTCCCTTCTCATGAGCAGATCGATACTGACCGTAGCTATCATCACTG
>CAJFCO010017554.1:0-13304 GCA_904066015.1 Synergus gifuensis | reverse complement strand
GAGTACGCACTGGTTGGCGAGTTACAAAATGTAACCCAAGTTCTCAATAAACTTCCTTTATCTCTTTTATAACCAACTGACGTGTTTTGTTGCCACAATTAAGTAACGGACTTGTGGGCCGTATGAGTTTAGTGGAAAGAACAATCCATTTCCCACAAATTGGTGACCCCGACGTGATGTCAAAAAGTGGCGTGGCGTCAAGTTTTAAAAAGTGAAAAATAAGACTTCTCCGGCTTTCCATAGACCAAAATACCATGGTAATAATAACAAACGAAGGCTAATCAAACCAAAGAAGCAAAGATTCGTGGTCGATGACCTTTTTCTAAAAATATTCCACTGGATGTGATGCAATCTTCGGACCTCCTTGTTTTCCGTGAACCACGTGCTCCTGCCGATCTACACCAAGATTCCAAAGCCCAAATCAACGAGGATTAATCCTAACCAACGGAAAACGTTTTCAAGGAAGATATTTTTTGACGGAAAACTCGTTCTCTCCAATGGGTACACACGTGGTGCATCGTCTCCTGGATCATCCGTATCGGTAAACTTTGTAATCTCAAAGGAACCTCAAGGTACTCTGTACTCTATATTTTTAGTCGAATCTTCGCATATTTTAAATCCTCGCATTTATTTCCTTTCGCGTATCGCTAAACATTTATATGTCAAAAGTAAAATCTTTTTTTGAAACTTTAAGTTGCGCACGCGCCATAATAATTCATTTCTTAAGATTTTAGTTAAGTGGCTAGTCCGACACGCGTAGTGTTACCTAACCTCAATCATCTAGAATGCAAATGTTTCTTCGAGTAGCGTCGTCATGCATCCATGTCAGAACATTGTCCACATAACCTAATCAAAGTTTTTTTTTTTTAGATCAAGGATCTTGAGGGTCGGTGTACGGACGTTACCTAGCGATTCCAAGTGACTCATCGTGTATGATATTTTCCCTGCTGGCTTTATTCGTTGCATTTGCGGTGATTTATTTACTTCTACCAGTCAACTCAAACTTTAGCAACATGGCTAACAACGACCTTCCCCAACTTAATCTGGGTGAGGAAATCCTCAGGGTACTCGGTCAAATGAACGTTCCCCGGGTGACCGCGTAGATCATTATCGGGTTCCTAAAATTGCACCGTTTTTTCGTAGTGACCCAGCCTTATGGTTCACTCAAACCGAGGATTCTTTCCGTCGCGCTAGGATCACAGATCAAACCACCATGGCCGACTGTGTTATCACGCATCTCGAAAGCGACGTGATCGCACACGTCAAAGATATCATAACGCGCCAACCACCCCCGGAAGACACGTACACACAAATTAAAAACCGAATAATCTCTGGATTCGCCGAATCTTCAGAAACTCGTTTGAGCCGGCTTCTAAAAGGGGAAATTTCGTTCGACGGAAAACCATCCGTCATATTAAACAAACTGCGCAGCCTAAACGATGGTGGTTACTCAAACGAGGTTATGAAAACCATATTCTTTGATAATCTCCCAAAGCACGTTACAGCGATTCTAGCGGGAAACGAAAATGCCGATCTCGAAACTCTTGCTCAGATAGCCGACAATATTATCGCCGCAGTCCCAGCCTCCCCGTAATCGCATCTTGCAAATTCCGCGGTCTCGAAAGAACCCCCTGAAACGCTTGCTTCCAAAGTGGATTGGCTGATTAACGAGTTTAAATAACTCAAAAGCCAAGTACAAACGCAAGCTAACCGATCTCGTAACAAAACTCGGTCTAATTCTCAAAATCGACATTCTCGCGAACCGTCACGAAACAATCGCACACCGTCACGCGATAACTGCGAACGACAAATCTGCTACTACCATAAAAAATTCGGTAAGAAAGCAAAATTCTGCAAAGGATCCTGTTCCTGGGTTGAAAGTCAACCATCGGAAAACTAGTTGAGCCTCCCCGCGTAGAGACGACCGGGTTAGGCCATGTATCATCTAAACGTCTCCATATTCGCGACAATTGTTCGGGACTCATTTTTCTCATTGACACGGGATCTGATCTCTTCTTGATACCGGTTGATAAAAATATAAAAAATGCCCGTACCACAGGTACTCTTTTTGCAGCAAACGACTCTCGCATTTTCACTTACGTAGAAAAGCGAATCCAACTCAATTTAAACCTGCGTTGCGACTTTATCTTGAATTTTTGCATGGCTGAAGTCCCTTACCCGATAATAGGTGCCGATTTCTTGGCGTATTACCATCTCGTTCCGTCTCTCCATAACTCCAAATACTACCACTAACCTTAGTACTACTGGATTTTTCAGGGATGCAATCATTTTCGGGCTAAGTGCCATAGACCGGTCTCAACCCTTTCAACAAATACTAATTAATTATCCGGAGATAACCAGAATAACTCAAACTCCTGACTCAGTGGTTTGTGATGGGCACCACCACATCATCACCAAGGGTCCTCCAGTCTTCGAGCGTGCGAGACGCGTATCTCCTGATAAGTTGAAAAGCGCCAAATCCATTTTCGCACAGATGGTAAAGGATGGCATTTGCCGACCTTCCAGCAGCCCGTGGGCGTCGCCCATGCACATGACAAAAAAGAAGGATGGGGAATGGAGAATATGCGGGGATTTTTGTCGGCTCAATGCCGTGACAATTCCCGTTAAGTATCCAGTTCCTCACCTCCACGATTTTTCAGCAAATCTTCATGGAAAAACCGTTTTCTCCAAACTGGATTTGGCGATGGCTTATCACCAAATCCCAATCGCCCCGGAAGATATCCCGAAGACGGCAGTTATCACACCATTCGGGTTATACGAATACACAATAATGATGTTCGGTCTGCGCAATGCGGGACAATCTTTTCAGAGATGCATTTTTCGGGCGTTGGGAGACTTAGATTTCGTCTTTGCTTATATTGAAGACATACTCGTCGCCTCTGCGAATGACGAGGAGCACACTGAGCACCTCAAAGTCGTGTTTCAAAGATTAAGGGATTTTTCGCTGCGTATTAACCCCACTAAGTGTCAATTCGGAGAATCCGAGTTAGAATTCCTCGGCCACCTTATCCATAGGGACGGGTTTCCACCGACCCCTGAAAAAGTACGAGCTATTGCCGACTTCCCTAAACCACGTACGGTTGTGGAACTGCGCAGATTCCTCGGAATTATAAATTTTTATCGACGTAGCCTGCCTCACGCCGCCGACCTCCAGGCACCCTTACATGCTTTTTTTGGTGATTCGCGCAGGAACGATAAACGGGAGATTCCTTGGAACCAGGAAGCAGAGGAGGTGTTTGTTAAGATCAAAGCAGATCTCGCCAATGCCACTCTTTTAGCACATCCCGCTCTAGACACCGAGACACGACTCGTCACCGACACATCGGATACCGGTATGGGAGCATCCCTGGAACAGCGTTTTTCCTACTCGCCTTCTTTTCCAGAAAATTCACATCCGCTCAACGCAACTACAGCCCTTACGACCGTGAACTCACCGCAGTTTACGAGTCGATCAAATATTTCAGGCACTTTCTTGAAGGTCTAAATTTCAAGGTGGTCACTGACCATAAGCCCCTGACCTACGCGTTTTCGCAGCGTTCCGAAAAGGCTTCTCCACGCCAACTAAGGCAATTAACATTTATATCTCAATTCTCAACTCAAATCGAACACCTTCCAGGTATCGACAATGTCGTGGCTGACTCCCTTTCGCGGGTAGGGTCAATCCACATGCCTACAGAATGGAGCTTGGCTGAACTGGCTGCGTCTCAAAAAAGCGATCCAGAGCTTAAGGAGCTTATCAACTCTTCCGAATGTTCACTGAACTTTAGAAAAATCCAATGGGATTCGGGTAAAAGCTCTCTATACTACGACTTAACTGGCGAAAATCTCCGCCCTTATATTCCCACCCATATTAGAGAAGGAATATTTAAACTCTTTCACAGTACGGCTCACTCAGGTCCCAAAGTCACGGATCGGGTTATTCGTCAGCGATACGTCTGGCCTAACATGCATCCTGATATCACCAAGTAGTGTAAGGCTTGTCTGAATTGCCAAAAATCAAAAATATCACGCCATAATCATACCCAGCCCGCACAATTCGTACCACCGGACGGGAGGTTCAGACACGTCCACATGGACATTGTCGGACCACTCCCTGTAAGCAATGGCTACAGATACCTATTAACCATGATAGATCGATTCTCAAGATGGCCAGAGGCTGTTCCGCTTGAGAATATTGAGGCATTAACCGTATGTCGAGCATTTTTTGATCACTGGATCTCGCGTTTTGGCTCTCCTGAAACGTTGACAACCGATCAGGGAAGCCAGTTCGAATCACAGTTGTTCGCCGCACTACTTCAGCTTACCGGGTGTCAAAGAAACCGTATCACGGCCTACCACCCAGCATCAAACGGAATGATTGAGCGTTGGCATCGCAGCCTCAAGGCCGTAATCATGTGCCACAATAAGCTTAATTGGACTCAAACCCTATCGACGGTACTGCTCGGCCTCAGAACAAACGTTATGGATGTCGGCTTATCCCCGGCCGAATTTCTTTACGGGACAACCTTACGTATTCCTGGGGAGTTCGTCATTCCAGACGATTTCACTCCAAACCGTCAGATATTCTTAGAGGAATTCCGCGAGCACATGCGAGCAATAAAGCCAGTACGTGTCTCTTACCACCACAAAAATCGAGCATTCCTTCACAAGGACCTTGGATCGTGCACACACGTCTTTCTTCGTGTAGGCACGATTTTATCGACTCTGTTCCGACTAAAGTACTCGATAATCCAAAGACTATCATCGATGTAAACTCAAAGACTGACATTAGTGTAAATCTAAAGACTTCGACCAAAGCCTACTTTATTAATTTAACGAACGCAGTTCCTAGTCCTATAAATTTAACGAACGTGGTTCTTCCACTAAAAACTTATGTGCGCAAAAAGAAAGTATCTTTTGCATAATTAACGCCTGAGTTAAATAATAACATGCTTTAAATGCGTACCCTCAAGTATTACCTCCAAACACAACGCTATATATAAGAACATGCATTGTTACGACGTTATTTCTACGTTTATACTATATTACTTAAAAAGTTTATAATATATTATTTAAAAAGTTCATACTATATTACTTAAAAAGTTTATATTTTATTACTCGAAAAGCATTTTATATCGCCTAAATGTTTATGCTCTGAAGAAGCTATGTTGATTATATTGTAATTCTACACAATATTCTTCTCACTCCGACGGACATCGTCATTCGGGGGGGAGTATGTGGGGATAACCTCGGGTTATCTCCAACCTTGTTGCTCCAAAATCACTACGAAGTTTCCACTCTATGTTAGAAACCACCTCGGACTAACCTATGTTTATCAGCAACCTTGCTGCGCAAGATTTGCCTTCGAGTTTCCCTTCTCATGAGCAGATCGATACTGACCGTAGCTATCATCGCTCGAGTACGCACTGGTTGGCGAGTTACAAAATGTAACCCAAGTTCTCAATAAACTTCCTTTATCTCTTTTATAACCAACTGACGTGTTTTGTTGCCACAATTAAGTAACGGACTTGTGGGCCGTATGAGTTTAGTGGAAAGAACAATCCATTTCCCACAAAACGGTTGAATAGAGCGCCTCCTACCACCATTTCAGAAACTAATATTCGATGCTTGTGTATTAGTGATGTATATGTATACATGGATGTCTCAAATGTGTTAAATACAATTTTTAATTGAAGATAAATTAAAGAAATAATGCAAAATAGAGGAAATATTGCACGGAATATCTTAAAGAATGATAAAAAAAATTTCTCCGTATATTCCGTGTAATATTTTCTTTATTTTGTATTTATTCTTCATTTTATCTTCAATTAAGGGCGTTGGACCCAAGTGATAAGCTTAAAATTCCATTCTCCATTTTATTCAACGAAAATTATAGATAAATATTTTTTCGCTCTGTAGCACTAATCTTTTTTCAAATATAAGACTGCGTACAGAGTGAAAAAATATTTAGTTTCGATAATTTTTACATAAAACGAAGAATTCAAAATCTAACTTCAAAATTTAATATTTTCATTTTACTTAAAAAATATTTGAATTAGATATTTTTTCGCTCTGTACGCATAATTTCAGTTAAAAATTGATTAATTCTGCTGAGGGAAAAAATTCTAAATTTAATATTTATTGAGTAAAATGAAGAAATCGAATTTTGGCATTAGAACTTGACTCCAACACCCTTAAGGGTGTTGGAGAAAAGTTCTAATCTAAAAATTCGATTTCTTCATTTTACTCAAGAAATATTAAATTTTAAATTTTTCCCTTTGTAGAATGAATCAATTTTTAACTAAAATTATGCGTACCGAGTGAAAAAATATCTAATTCAAATATTTTTTAAGTAAAACGAAAATATATAATTTTGAAGTTAGATTTAGGACATTTTAACCTGTTTTAAACTGTCTGAAACTGTCAAACGATCAACATATGTGACGGCACAACAGCAATTCTCCTTCCTCTTTGACCCCTTACCATAATGACATTTTGCGCCACCTACCACCACTTGAACAACTAAACTAGACCCCTCTCTGCCCCTCCTAAACAACTATCATCTGCCAAATTTCAAGACGGAAGTGGGATAGGCCTGAACATTTTTCTCAGTGTCATATTCATAGATTCCTTGCGCCGAGACGAATCGATTGACCTTTAGGATTAGTGTTTTTATTTGAACCATACAATATATGAAAAATGAAAAATTTTCAAAATTACGAATAGTCATAATTTCAAAAATATTCAATTAAAAACACTAAATTTACTGGTCAATAGATTTGTCACGATGCAAGGAATCTTTCTTTCCTTTACTTATAAGCTTTAACTTTTGATTATTTGAGAAGTTATTGTCGAAAAATTAATTTTAAAAAAAAATTCTAAACGTTTCGAGATTTAGGTGGAGCCAATATACATTACAAATTTCATCAATTTATCTACAACTGTCTTTAAATTGATAGGGCGACAAATAACGGCGAAATCCACACACACACACACACACACACACACACACACACACACACACACACACACACACACACACACACACACACACAGGGGGTGGGAACCAAACTTCCATTATTTCTCAAAGACGAGATATTCCAATTTGAAAAATCGTTTATGCCTTAAAAGACTCATAGTGTAAGCGATTAGTGTAACGATTAGTGTAACGATTAGTGTAACGATTACAAAGCTTCCTCTTTATGAAGAAGCAAAAATTAAAGAGAAGCTCATCTTGCCTCCCAAAAATGTGGTAATATTTATATTCTCTTTACAACATAATTTTATAATATTCAAACCATGAGCAACACTCAAGGTCATTACCAATTTATAAAGATGAGGGTGTTTTATTGAGCATTATTAATAACTGAAAAATTAACATAGTACATATAATGAAAATTTGAAGCAACTTGTCATAAATTAAAAAAACATTTTTGAATTTAGAAAACTAAATGTTAACATGTGAAGTCCAAAATCTTAAATATAAAAATTTACTTTAACACTTTAATTCTACACTGAAAATTTTCAGAAAAGGCTGGTGGAAAATTTCACGATTTTTATAATGAGAATTAATTAAATCTATTAATCGCTAAGTAAGTGACAAATTTTTAAATTCTTTATAGCCGAATTGTAAATACGGTTTTGAAATGATCGTAATTTAAAATATATTAAACAACAGTATTTTAAATTCTCAGTAATGAATTTTCATAATATTAAATGCAGAATTTTTCCCCAGTAATTAACCTTCCAGCCGATGTCTCGACGAAACAGGCTGTCATTAGTAATCACAGCGATGTGATTGCGATTGAGACACCATTTTCCGAAACAAATGTCAACTTGACGTCAAATCGGAAAAATTAATTGTTTGCGAGCATCAAGTGTCACGCTCAGATAAATCAAGTAGTATATATTATATATCGAAAAGCATCATTTTTATTAATAATATGTACGAATGATCGGATAAATTAGGTTCCTAAAGTTTATTTCAAGAATCTATAAATAAGAGCTTTGACTCTTTTTACAAATTGCAGTCTTTCTAAATTCTCAATATGTCCTCATGAAGAAAACAGATCACGTCCTTCAATTTGGCACCCAATGCGTAGACGAGAACTATATAGGACCTTCTAATCGTACCTCATCAGTTACCTTTTTTGTAAAGTTCTCTTACACGAGTAAAATTTGACGAAAAGTTTCCATTCGATAATGCGTAAATGTCGATTCAAAAGATTTAAAATAATTTCAAAGATTTCAAGAGATTTATAAATACTTATATTATAGATTAATTTATGAAAACAAATAAATAAATTAGGAATTGTAATTTTGTTCTTGTATTAAAGTCCACTGAATATGTCGAAAAAACCTACAATTTATTATTTTTATATTCATTTTTAAATGGAAATGAAAATAGACCATAATTAAATGAGCTCGTATTGATTATAATTTTTATGATTCCACGAATAAGATCTACAAGTTTTTCCCCGGACACGAGCAATACGATCATCCTATCTATTTTATAATATGACTAATATTAGCTGAAATGTCCTAGGTGACGTGTGGACTTTGTATACAGGTGAAAAAGGTCAAATTACAATTGACAAGGGAAAATTGAGAAAATAAGTTACGTATTGACACATTGCAGAAAATGTGAAAAACAATTCTAAACGTTAAGGATTTCTTTGCGAAATTAAACGCCCTTTTTATTACATTCTCATCGTGAAAAATAGGAATTAGAAGGTACTCATATTAGAATTGTATAAAATCACCCCCCCCCCTTCGCCACCGGTTTTACCAAATATCTACATCATGAGACCTTCTAGACCCTCTAAAATTATTAATGATTTTAATTCTATTGAAATCTTTTATAAATAAAAATGATGTTTTGTTACAGTGGCTGTGGTCGTGGCCTTTTTCATTTGCTGGGCCCCATTTCACGTGCAGAGGCTAATTGCCATATACGGCACAAATTCAGATGACCATATGACATCCAAAGGACCGATGGAGGAGTTTCTCTATCTTGTTTTCACATATCTCTCTGGAGTTCTTTATTACGTATCAACGACAATCAACCCAATTCTCTATAACATCATGTCCAACAAATTTCGCGAAGCTTTCATGGTGAGTGATGAAAAAATATATGCTCTGTTTTTTATTTAATCTTTTATTTTTATTTATATAATAATTTGAAGCAATTTTAAGCGATTTCAATAGATTTGAAGTGACTTCAAAGGTATTTCCAGGGATTACACAATATTTTAAAGATATCCAGATTTTCTAAAGAATATTTCAAGAGGTTTTAAATGATTCTAAAGAATTTAAGGGCAAATGGAGAGCGTGAATAGCCATATATATTCCGCCCACTTTCTCGTAAATAAATACATAAATAAAACATATATTTTACGCAGCAGACAGCAGTGAGGAAAAGATTCATCCACTTAAAAACATGTAATTATAATGTAATTGAAGTTACGAGAACTTTCAGAATTTTGATCGATAGTGTATTATAAATATAATAGGCATATTTATATTTATCTTTACATGGTTATGTATTTTGTTTTTTGCTTTGAATTTTAATATCATATCCATGTTGGATTGTTTCTTTTCATTTTTACTTTCTTTTTCCTTTTCACCTTTTCATTTACATACTAATGTACACATAAATATTATGTGCCATTCATATTTCACAATTAATGACGCTCGCGCGATTAGCAGAGCGTCATTAAACATTAGAAACATGCAGAAACACTGCATGTTTCGAGGTCTCAGTGGTCGATAATGACAACGTGCTACGCTTTTACAATAAGCCAATGCACGCGAGATTTTATTCAAGAAAAACAATTGTAAAGCTCAGAAAAAGTATAAGGTCATTGTTTTTATTATCGAAATCCTCTCCAGTGTCGGATTCTTAAGATAAATCGAGAGCCGAGGCTGATAAATTTTTCGAGACCCCATCACCCGCTAAAGAAATTCCGATAAAGAATTCCAAGTAGCCAAAATAATTCGAAAGAATTGAAAGGCTTTAAAAGAATTGAATAGAGTTCAAAAAGACGAATTTAAAGGAATTATAAATAATTGAATGAAATTGGAAATAATGGAATATATACAATTCACACGATTTCAAAAAAAATTCAAAATATTTCAAAAGTACTCAAAAGAATTTAAAAGAATTAAAAAAAGTGATTGTGTTTCAAACGAATGATGAAGAAAAATAGCTTTTGAATGTTATTTTCGGAGAAAGCACTTAAGCTTCTTATTTTCTCATTTATCAGGATTTTTTTGGTGGATTCCAGGTCTATTTATATTATTATTGACGAATTATCTCGAATATATGTGAGAATCCAGGGTTGTGTTTTTATAACGAAATGTGACGGTCAAAATGAAAGTCACTTTGTTGATACTTTTGTTAAGACAGTAAATTTTATTTTAAATGAGACCAAGGTTGAAGCCATAGCAGTCAAGCAAGGAATGATCTGCCTGGCCCTATACATGCATCCGTAGGGTGTCCCCCGGATGCATAAGAATGTGG
Source organism: Synergus gifuensis (assembly GCA_904066015.1). NCBI lineage: Eukaryota > Metazoa > Arthropoda > Insecta > Hymenoptera > Cynipidae > Synergus > Synergus gifuensis. The sequence continues at coordinate 2,782 of CAJFCO010017554.1, read as the reverse complement.
ATTCTTATCTTAATAGAGTAGAGGGAGATTATGTCTATTTTTAGGAAGAACGCGTCTATGATAAAAATAATATCTAGCCCATGCGTTTCAGCTTCACACTTCCCTTGTTAGAGTGAATTACTCATCGAATTCATTAGGATTACATATTATTTTCTTCGAAATTTAATGGGTTTATCATCTAGCTTGCTCTGTAAATTTACTGATGGGGCACTCGCAGGCACATAGGTGACTACATGTGATGGCATTTCGTTATTTATCTGATTAGTTGTACAACAAAAATTAATGCAGATTTTCGGAAGACATTTTCGCATTAGATCGAAGATTCCGCATTTATAAAAGGTGAATAATTAGATAAGGGCTAGTGAAATGTATCCTAAATAAGATAGAACGTTCGTCGCCTTTTCTTTCCAAGAATCAGATCGCCTAATACTATGTAGTTTATCTAAAACAGTTTCTATTTTGTCTATCGATTTTCAAGCTGATTTTAATTACTGATCATTTATTTGTCCTTTCATTGACAAAAATTCGGTTCTAACAAGATTTTGATCGGACTCTGAAAAGGAATCGTCACATTTTTCCGATATGAAAATTTTTGCGTCTTGATTTTTGATTTACTTAATTTTACAATAGCATAATCAGTGTGTATTACACAATTATCTTAGGCTTTAATCAATGTTACTTTGCTAATTGACTTTTCGTAATTGGAACTGTCACATATAATTTGTACAATTTCCTCCTTATTGGGAATCATTATTACGCTTAGATCATTCTGTAGAATATAAAACACAGTTTGATCAATTATAATTATATTAATCTGACAAATCTTATTGTCTAACGTCCTAACAATGTTTTCAATTAATTGAGTTTCACAAGATTTGGTTTCCGCTGGCTGATAACTAGGATTTTTTTATTTACAAATTTTTATGGATGCCAATACTTTACAACTATTAAGATCGCTTTCTGATGTATATAGGAATATACAGTGTTCTTTGGTCGTTGACCAATACATAGTTTTCATTAGGAATTACTGCAATAAAATTATTCCCTCTTCGTATTGGTATCGGAATTAAATGATGTATCTTATAAATTTCTTTTTCCATGATCGGGATTTTAATTGAGTAAACTAATTTGCTATTCATTAATAAAACAGTTATTTCAGAAATATCTATTAAGTATTGATAGTTTTCCTCGATTAATTGAATGCTGTGCTTTTCGTTATTTTCTTCCTCGAATTGCTTAAACTCTTCTATAAATTTACTTGGGGGAAAAATTTGAGGATGAATAATTCCGTGTTTCCCGTCATTAATTGCGTTAATTAATAATGATATGTTCTCGCTTAATTCCGATATGACTATTGTGAGAATTGTTATCTCATTGGCCGTTACTATATTTGCTGTGTTTTCATTGCTTTTATTTGCTAATTTGTTATAATTATCTATGATATTTCTATTTTTTAAAAACAAAGTGTCTACATTGTGTGCCGCTGAATTCAATATTGTTCTGATTACTTTGGTTTGATTCTGGAGAGACATTTATAAAATCTTATTTTCGGCATATAACTGATCGAGTTCGTGATTTATATAATCTAAGTCACTGTCTGATAATATTCCAAAAAGGGCTTTAGATATACACTCGAAGCTCATGATAGCGGCCAGCAGTGCCGGATCATGGGGGGGGGCTTGTTGGTGCTGAAGCACCGGGCCCCGCACTAGTGGGGGGCCACCAGTTCCTCAAGGAAAAAATATAATATGCAGTAAAATAACCCGGTTATACAGAAAAAAAATAATAAAGGATAGAATTTCAAATGGAATCTGAAGAAATATTATTTAAAAATGCTAAAAAAAATTTGTTTATGTAACTCTCTTCAGTTGTATAAAAAAGAATATTAAATTTAAAGTTTATGATAATTAGCTAAAACATTATCGAAAGATTACGGAAGTACAATAAACCGACTTTTTATTATCACTATGTACGTATGCGTATCCGATAGTTACAATTCTTTTTCATTTTTTGTGTTAAAACAAGCACGCATCTTGGCCTATGCCGGCAAAGGCCCTCCGAGCGAGCCGCCGCGCATTGTCTCTTCTTACAATCGAAAAGGAATTACTTAGATTGATTAACTTCGATGACTTGATAAAAGAATTTGCTGAAGTAAGAAGTAGAAAAAAACATATTTGATGGCTATTCTCTGTATTATTTACATGTAAATAAATTTTTATTTGTTATAATTGAAGTGCATTTAATTACATAAATATATCCTCTACAATGAGAACGCATAAGCTCTTTTTCCTAAAATCCCCCGCCTCAAAGGGGCCTCGTCGTTAATTTAAGCACCGGGCCGCTAACACGCGCGAATTGAAAACAATGGAAACGTGACAACGTTTCCTTTGTACTGCTGAGTTCGAGGCGTCTCTCTTCCCGCCCCATTGAACCCCTTACCAACTATATATAGTACCGCCAATTCTACGGAACCGCTAAGACGAGCGTCGTTACCATGAGCTTCGAGTGTACTTCCGATAAAATTAAAAGCCCCCCTCTTATATCGGTTTTTCCCAAGTAATTGATTTAGTAACAATCTTCGCGAATTCAATCGTTCAACCCGAGACTTCAATTTTTCTAGTTCAAATTCTTCTAGACACGATTTGCAACGTCCAAACACTGAGTTAAACCAAAGATTAATTTGTTCAAATCTTGTATCGATGTTTTATGTGTCAACGGATGAAATGAGTCGCCAAGTAGCATGATAGATTTTTGCGGTACCAAGATTTTTAATATATATATA
>CAJFCO010017553.1:12581-35702 GCA_904066015.1 Synergus gifuensis | reverse complement strand
TCCTGGTTTCAACTTTCTTCGCACACCACATGCATAGTCTTCGTTTTTAAAATGACGACAACAGATCACGTATCGATCCTCAAAAATCTGCCGACATTTCATTTCAAGAATTCGAGGATTGCCCGTGAATTTGACCCATTTTAAACAAGAACTTTCATCTCTAGGATAACGGTGTGACTTCACACTACGAGTCGACTCACAATTTAACACAGAACATCTCTGTTTATCACTCGGTACACGTTTTTCATTCATTTTGGACACAATAAATGTTCCCGCACAGTATAATCACTATAAACAGTTAATTTCAGTTAATAGTTAATCTGTATTATTATATTTCACGACAATAACATAACCTCAAATCAACCGTTCAAACCAAAACACCGAAAACAACAAACATGGCGGCTCATTCGTTCTTCGCCGGGTTAAGGTTTGCGGGGTGTGGGCAGGCGAAGAAAATCAGCGCCATCTGGCGTATACTCATCTCGGGATCAGATTTATAATACTTCAAGGCTACCATTGTGAGTGCCCACCCCCTGGTGCTCATTGAATGAGCACAAAAGTTGATACAACTTCACAGCTAGTTTCTTATTTGGAGGTTAGAATTAAAAAAAAAACTTTTTTCGCGAAAAATATTCGTTATTTTCTTTATATTTTTAAGAGATACTAAATTATTTTTAAGTATTTCTATTGCCAAATAATCATATATCAACTTACCTCTGTATTTAATATTCTTCCCAAGAAGTTTTTCATACAAAAGTATAAAAATTACAAGATGTACTTTTTCATGCTTTATCGAATTGATGAGACTGTAAACGTGGCTGCCTGCGCGCGCATAAATGCGGCTTACCGCTGGAGAAATTCTCCCATTGGTCAAAACTTTTCGCGCGCGATTCAAAATCATATTAATTTATAATCTGAAATAAAATAAAATAATAATTAGGAATTGTATGAATTTGTTTTATTTTACAGAATTCACAGGTTTTATATAATTCTTTTTCAAAATTAGGCGAATATTTGATAAATAACCGTTTTTTTTCTATTTAATTCCAGAGAACACTTTACATTTCAGTAAAAATTTTCGAACTCGGAAATGTTTACCAAAAAATTAGAAAAAAATCTTTATAAATATTTTCAAAAGTTCCAATGTATTTTATTAGTATTTATAATGTTATATAACCTCAAAATAAATTGAAATTCTATCAATTCAAGTATACAGATATTTATTTATTTATTTATTTTTCTTATTTGTTTTTTTATTGATGTTTTTATTATGTTTTTTTATTGATGTTTTTTTAAGAGGTCATAACCATATTATTTATATCCAATTATTTTTATATAATTTAGTTTATATTATTTCCCAGTTCAAACATTTTTACTGAAATGTAAAGTATACTCTGGAATTAAACAGAAAAAAAATGTTATTTATCAAATATTCGCCTAATTTTGAAAAAGAATTAAATCAAACCTGAAATTTTGCAAAATAAAACAAATTTATATAATTCTTAATTTTTATTTTATTTCAAAGATTATAAATTAATTTCATTTTGAATCGCGTGCGAAAAGTTTTGACCAATGGGAGAATTTCTCCAGCGGTAAGCCTCATTAATGCGCGCGCAGGCAGCAGGGTTGGTGAGTTTCGCGAAACTCGAGGTTTTTGACATATTATACGTAAAAATGTAATATACATAAAAATACCAGTAAAAAAAGTGATTCACTCGAACCTCTCGAATTCCACCAAATTCCTTGTCTCAAATGTCACACCAATTGCGCATGCGTATTGCGTATTGCGTATAGCAACCAATCAGATGCTGAGTGCCATGGCATGCGCAGTGATATCACGTGTTTTTTGAGAAATCTGTCGGTGAAATTCCAGAAGGTGAAATTCGAGAGGTTCGAGTGTAAACGTATTAAAGATGGCGGACTTGTAAAATCGTTTTGAAAAGTACATAACGTCACTTTCTAAATATATAATTATTATTAATAATTCCGTTGAACGCATTCAGAAAGTGTCTTTTCTGCGATAAGATGTTAAAAAATACTTATACCGTACTGCTATATGTAAAATTTTGAAGGTTATAAAACGAAATGTGAATACATATATATATCAACGCCATCTTCAAAACGTATACACTCGAGTCTCTCAAATGTCAACTTCCCAAATGTCAAGTCAAGTTTCTCTCAAATGTCAAGTCCGTATTTCTCATATCCCACTTGATAACTACTGCGCTCGCTTTGCGTTCGGCATCTGATTGGTTGCTATTTGCGCGCAATTTAAAATGCTAAAATATAATATATTATACGCAATACGTATGCGCAATTGATGTGACTATAGAGGATAAAGAATTTCTTGACATTTGGCAGAGCCTTTGGCAAAAAATTCTTGACATTTTGGAGACTCTAGTGTATTACGTTTTGTAAAAAACCCAGGACGTAATATACGTACGTAAATTACATAAAAAACCTCATGTAATTTACCTAAGGTATATTACGTGCCCAACCCTGGCAACGTACGGTATAAGATTACCATACAAAAAAGTACGGTAATTGTACGATAATTTTGATCAATTGTACGGTAATTTTTCTTTTTTTTCCAAGATTTTTTAACAAAACTAGCGTGGATTTACTAGGGGAAATATTCGATATGATTTGAATTATCGTATATTCTGTAAATAAAATACATCCTTTGTCACTGGACCACAGTTTTATAAGTTGACATACCATTATTTATCACGAATAATAAAAATAATTTTCTTTAGCATTTTAAACAACGCATGCGCGTTGTGTGGGAAAATTTCTTTATCGACGTACGGTATGAGCCTCTTACGGTAATTTTGTTGGACAAATCTGGCAACACTGCATGACACAGCCTAATAGATATGTATCATATGTCAGTGTGTGCACTCAGCACCCTCAGCACCACTCAGCAAGTCAGCACTGTGCAGACTGCAGTCTAACAGCAGGCGATAAACCATACAAAAAGTGCGTAGTAATTTCTTTTTTCAAATCTTCCTGGCAACCATATCAAATACATAAGTTTATATTTTATTCTTTTTCTATTAAAATCCCTTTAAATAGGCTAGACCGGGGCAAGAAGTCGCCGGGATAAGATGTCCCAAACTCCCAAGGCCAATACCTGTTGAGTTGGCGTTATGAGGGAAGAGGAGGCGGGTCTCGTGTGAGAGACTCTTCCCCCAAACCCCCCAATCATCAGTTATTGGCCAAGGGACATCTTATCCCGGCGACTTCTTGCCCCGGTCTCACCTACTTAAAAATCTTTTGTTACCTGTTAAAAATAGAATAGAATATACCAAATATTTTTTGTGAAAAATGTAATCTTGAAATTCTAACCTCGAAATAAAAAAATCTGTTAAAAGAAACAAAGAGAATAAGGATAGCGTCCCTTGCGTTTTGCATTGCATCATAATGAAAGAGAAAAAGACAGAAGTATACTTTTTTCTCTTTTACTCTCATTATGACGCAACGCAAAACTCAATCATGGGACGCCATCCTAATTCTGTGGATAAGTAACGTCGATAAAATATTTTCTCTTGATTAGGGTTACCAGACGTCCGTATTTAGACGGACATGTACGTATTTTTTACTAAATGTCCGTATTTTTCATGAAATAATTTTAAAAAATGAAAAATTGAGAAATTAAAAAAATTGCGTAAAGTAACGAGTAGCGGAGTACAATGAAATTGATTTTAAATACCAATTATGTATTAGTTGTATTGATTATTAGACGTATTTTCGGGCGAGGTGATCTGGTAACCCTACTCTTGATGAAAAATAATAATATGTGTTTCGTAATTTCAGAGAGAAGCGGAAAACATCAAAAATTCCATAAATATTAAAAACGAGGCTGCAAGATATCTGAAATCGGATTTTTGATTCAGTAAGTGAATTAAAGTTCATATTAATTTATTTTTCACTAATGTAAAACTTACCTGATCCTTACCTTACCGACATTTTTTTCTCTGCAACCTTACTTGTACATTTATTGAAATATCAAATGAAAAATTTCTAAAATTAAAAAAAATATGATAAGGTACGTTTATCTGGCCCTAAATTTTTATAAAAATAAAAAAAAAATGTCGAAAAAATTGTTTTTATAAATGTCAATATTTAGGACCAGATGAAGGTACCTTAATGTTTTAGTTTCAATTTTAGAAATTTTCAATTTGATATCTCAATAAATGTAGAAGTATCATTGCAGAGAAAAAAAATTTCGGTAAAAGGGATCGGGTAAGTCATGCATGGTCTTAAAGTATTTCTTAGGGGTCGCACTTAAATTACGTAACGCATTTTAAGCCCTCATTAAGACCCCATCCCACCCTATAAGGATGTAACAAAAGCTATAACAAAATTTACCCCCACCCCCCCTTATTGTACAGTATTCGTTCACTAGATTTTTGCATGCAGTCAATGTAACATATGCTTTGTTGAATTTTTAAAAGATTTAACAAGATTTTTATGATTTATAAAAGATTTTGTAGAATTTTATGGAATTTCAAGAGGTTTTCAGGAACCATATAGAGTTGCAAATAAAGTGAATGAACAGGGTCGCCACATGTCAGGGAACTCAAGGAAATGTCAGGGAAAAAAAAGTTTGTCAGGGAAGTCAGGGAAATGCGAGGAGTTGTCAGGGAAAATAGAAATTGACATTTACGTTAACTATGTTATTTATATTACATATATAACTTTTATAATTTATTTTAAAAAATTTAGAAACTATTCAAAGATTTCGAAGGATTATAAATAATTCCAGGTATTCTCTGAGATTCTCTAGGTTTCTAAAGATTCAAAGAGATTTTCAATAGTTTAAAAAATTTTTAAGCGGTTTCTGGGAACTTTAAAGGATTACAAGAGATTTGTATAATATTTAAAAGATTTAGTTGAATTTTAAAAGGACTTCATGAAATTTTAAGAGATTTTTAATGAAGTTTAGGGAATTTAAAGAATTTAAGAAATTTTAAAGTTCCTCGTGGAATTTTAAAGGTTTTTAAAAAGCTTTTAAGAATTTTAAGAAATTTTGATTTTTAAAAGTAATTTTAAATTAGATTTTAATGATCCTCATGGAATTTTAAAGGTTTTCATGAGATTTTTATGATTTTCTGAAGATTTTGTGGAATTTTAGGGAATTTTGAACAGTTTTCAAAAATTATAAAAGTTTTTTACGTATTTTAAGGAATTTAAAAGTTTTTCATGGAATTATAAAGGAATTTAAAAAACTTGTAAGAATTTTAAGAGATTTTAAGGAATTATAAATATTCTCGTGGAATTTAAACGGATTTTAGAAAGCTTGCAAGAATTTTTAAAAATTTTAATTACTTTAAAGTTATTTTAAAGAGTTTAAATTTTCCTCATGGAATTTTAAAGGATTTCATAAAATTTTTATGATTTATAAAAGATTTTGTAGAAGTTTAAGGAATTTCAAGAGGTTTTTAAGAATTTTAACCCTTGCTTGCCACACTGGCAAATTTTTATTATATTTGTATAATATTTAAATTATGTATTGTATAATTTGTAATTTAATATAATTAATATAATTTATATAATATTTAAAAGATTTAGTTGAATTTTAAAAGAACTTCATGAAATTTTTAAAAATTTTTAAGGAAGTTTAAGGATTTTAAAGAATATTAAGGAATTTTAAAGTTCTTTGAGAAATTTTAAAGTATTTCCCGAGATTTTTATGATTTTCTAAAGATTTTGTGAAATTTTAGGGAATTTTGGAAAGTTTTCAAAAATTATAAAAGTTTTTTTTACGTATTTTAAGGGATTTAAAAGTTTTTCGTGGAATTATAAACGAATTTAAGAAACCTATAAGAATTTTAAGAGATTTTAGGGAATTATAAATATTCTCGTGGAATTTAAAAGTATTTTAAAAAGCTTGTAAGTATTTTAAGAAATTTTAATTACTTTAAAGTGATTTTAAAGAATTTAAATTTTCCTCATGGAATTTTAAATGATTTCACAAAATTTTTATGATTTATAAAAGATTTTGTAGAAGTTTAAGAAATTTCAAGAATTTCAAGAAATTTTTACGTATTTTAAGGGATTTAAAAGTTTTTCGTGGAATTCTAAAGGAATTTAAGAAGCTTGTAGAAATAGTAAGTAATTTTGACATTTTAAAAATGTTTTTAAGGAATTTTAATAGTCATAGAATTTTAAAAAATTTCAAGTCATTTTTGATTTTTAAAAGATTTTGTGAGATTTTTTATTTCAAGAGTTTTTTTTAAAGATCTTAATGCATTTTAGGGAATTTTAAAGAATTTCACGAGATTCTGAAAATATTTTATGGAATTTTAAAGGATTACTGGAAATTTTCTGAGATTTTTAGGAATTTTAAAAGATTTTGAAGTATTTTGAGGAATTTAAAGTACATATTTCAAAGAATTTTGAGGAATTTAAAAAAGATTAGTGAAAATTGAAGGAATCTCATGAAATATTAACTAATTTGACGGGATTTCGTGGAATTTTAAGATGTTTCTAAGAATTTCAAGAAATTTTAATGAATTTTAAGAGATCTTTTCAAAAGTTCTTGTAAATTCGAGAATTTTTTACGAATGTTAAATATTGTGAAGTGATATTAAATTTCAAAATATTTAAAGTGATATTATACGAAATTTTTGAAAAATTTCAATAGTATTATTATTGAAAATCTAAACGTATTTTTAATACTTTTCTGTCAGGGAAATTTGTTTGAAAGTCAGGGAAATGTCAGGGAAATTGAAAAATTGAATCTTGTGGCCACCCTGATGAATGAATGAAAGAATAAGAAGATTATTATTATAGATTTGAAAACTTAATGGTTCAAGGTGAAATATATAATATAAATGTTTGTAAATGTGTTTAAAGTTAATAAACAATTTCTGACGGTAGTGTGCATTCAGAAGGCTAACTCCTGAAAATTTTTTCTAATCCATGGAAACCTAAAATCCGTCAAATTAATTATAAATCTTAATAGGCCTAAATTACTGTAACTTCTTGAAACCTCAATAATTTTCTGACCCATAAGCATGTCGTCTTTCAGCCGCTTTGTTTCTAAAACTTCTTGAATAATGTTCGTAATCATTTTATAGTAATTTTGATAAAAATTGTTTTATTTTCAGAGTGAAAATGTCTGAAAATTGCTGCGAAATAATGAACTGCGAATTTGATGATGTATTAATGATCGATAAATATATGTTTGGGCGTACTTTATTAGGCATTACGTATGATAATCAAAACTGGACATTTGAAGCAAAACGTATGAATGAGGGCCCTTTTTTTACTGTTACCCTTCGAACTTCTAGGCCCTACACTTTTCCGTTGGGGAGAAAAATACAATTTTGTATTACAGTCCCTAAAAATGGTGGAGTTGACTTAAGTCTCAGCCACACAATTCCTTCTGGAATTAAAATATCTGAATTTGAATCTGCCATTTTAAAATGGTCAACATTGAGGCCTTACATAGTTAACAATCATCTCAAGATTATCTGCAAGGTCACAGAAATTTCAGAGCAAAGCAGAAAAATATCTGTCTACGAGCCAATGATGGATAATAAAAGTTTAAGTGACGTCACATTGCTCGTTGAAGATGTGAAATTATCAGCCCACAAATTCGTTCTTCATGCTCACAGTCCAGTTTTTGAAAAAATGTTTTCCCATGAGATGAAGGAATCGATTACTAATGAAGTGGAAATAAAGGAAATGAATTCAGAAATATTTAAGGAAATTCTTCGATACATGTACACAGGAAATGTGAGCAGCCTGGAAGAAAAAGTGCAGGAAATTTTAATTGCGGCTGATCGTTATCAAATAAACGGACTTATATTGATGTGTTTGGATTTCCTTTGCAAAAATATTACAATGGAAAATGTCGCCGAGATGTTTAAGATTGCTGATCATCACAATTCAAGTATTTTAAAAGCAAACTGTTGTATGTTTATTCTACAAAATTTCGAAGATTTTGTTAAATTAAAAGAATGCATGACTTTAGCAAAAACTTACGCAGATTTGTTTGTCGAAATAGCCAGAAAAATAGGATTCGACTGTAATGTTACGTTGAAAAAATAGAATATTTCTCCAGTTGCTCAATTCTTAATAAATTAATTTTTAATTTAATGTAACGAGAAGATTTCAGATAAATTTTCATGTTTTTAAATTTATAACGAAATTATGTGAATATTAAAATTTTATAATAAAAAGGCGTTGTCTGTAGCGTGAAAAAAATTCTTGAAAATGATCTTTTTTAGTCGAATTAACCTTACCCTTCTCCCCCCTGCCATATAATTATTGTTAACAAATAAAATTCTTGATTGTCATGCAGATTCCCTAAAAGTTTAAAAATTAGTCATTTACACATCATCACGTTGAAAGACTCAAGTTTCTATCCCTAAAAATAGCCAAGCAGTGCATTCGTTAATTAATTATGTTTAAAGAATATTATCAATTGTTATCGATTGATAGCAAAGAGTGATTGGTAAATAATAAGCTGCTAATAACATCATAGAAAAACAATTTTATCTACAAAAATTCCTAAGACTCTAAAAATTGGTTTATATAATTGTTGTTAACCATTGAAATTGTTTATTGTTATGTAAACTCCCTAAATGTTTAAAAATTAATCATTTACACTTGATTACGTTGAAAGAATCATGTTTCTACCTCTGAAAATAGCCGAACAGTGCATTTGTTAATTAATTATGTTTAAAAAATCATCAGTTGTTATTGAATGACTAAATCTAATAAGTAAGTGACATTTTTCTATAATTACTGTCGGATACAGTAGAAAAAACTTTATTTATTTCATCATAGATATCTGATATGGCCAATTGTTTATAAAATTTGTTTATAAAATAACAAATTATTTATTGTCCTTCATGAATGTAGTAGCAGGGGCTGAAGTGATACTGAAAAAGAAGGTACTCAAAGCAGGAAGTCTTCCTGCAACCTGTACACAGAGAATATGCGTTTTTTGTTGCGTTGGGGTGACCATACACCCCACGTTGTCCTCGAAGGGTTAAATTTTTAAGAATTAATTAACGAATTTTGATAAATATTACACTAGACCAATAGTAATTACTTTTCGAAAAAAAGAACTGTTGAAAAAATAATTGTTTAAACAAATATAATTTGTATAAATAATGTTAAATTAATTTAATTTAAAATAATTTTAAATTAATGAAGTAAGACCAGAAAATGAAAAATCTGACAAAGTTTATTAATTTTATTTAAAAAATAATTGTTTAAAGAAATTAAACTTGTTTAAATTAAATTAAATTAAAATAAGGTAAAAATCTATTAAATTTCAATTATGTATGTTGGAAATTTCAAATACATTTATATTTGTCTGAAATTTCAATCATATTTGCTGTAGCTTTTAAACAGTCCTTTGTGAATTTAATGTTCTTTTACATGAAATTTATTTCAGACATAAACGGTTTGAAACTTAAATCACAAATGCATTAAATTTATTTCAAACGCGGAAGATTTGCAATTTCAAACACTTGCGTATGTAAAGTACTTGAAATTTCAAAACATTTTTAACAGTGTGGATTTATTAACTAAAAATATTTATTATTATGCATGTATAATTGAGTAAACTACACTCGAGTCTCCCAAATGTCAAGACATATTGTACCGGAAGTTCTCCCAAATGTCAAGACATTCTTTATCTCTACAGTCACATCAATTGCGCATGCGTCACATCAATTGCGAATAGCAACCAATCAAATGCCGAACGCAACGCGTGCACAATGGTTTCAAGTGTGATTTGAGAAACAGGAACTTGACATTTGAGAGAATCATGTCTTGACATTTGGGAGACTCGAGTGTAAACTGCTTTTATGGTAAAGTATCACATGCCCTTAATGCCTTCCTTTGTAAACATGTCATCCCAACCCTGGTTTCCATTAGAATCTTATGGAAACCAGGGTTGGGTTGACATGTTTACGAAGGAAGGCATTAATGCAGGGCACTGTACATTTAAGGTGCCCAGACTAACCTTCCTGACAGTCTATCCCTCACCAGGGTTGCGAACGTAATATGCCGTAAGCAGGGTTGTGCTCGTATAATACTCCACGTATTATACGTGGTTTTCTACGCGTATATTACTACGTATATTACCTCTTTAGTTTTCTACGGTATATTATGTCCGAATGGAAACATTCAGTGCGCATGCGTAAATGTCAAAATATAACAAACATAACCTATTTTTTAGAAAGTGAGGTTATGTTTTGTAAGGCGGCCATCTTGGAAACGTCACTTCTAGGAGTTTTCTACGTTTTATACGGTTTTCTACTGTTTTTGACGTATATTACGTCAAAAACGTATTATACGTAGGTAACCTCGAGTGACGCGTCACTGCACAACCCTGGCCGTAGGTAATTTACATAGTTTTTTACATGTAATTTACGTACGTAATTTACATCGAAATCACCAAATTCATATGGAGTGGGGAGTTTTCTACGTATAATACGTAATTTAAATACTATGTAAATTACGTATTATACGTGAAAAATACTCGCATTACGCGTAACCGTGCAACCCTGCCCCTCACAATAAACACACGACTCTCCCTTAGCACCAGAGTTGTGCAGTGACGCGTCACTCGAGGTTTTTAACGTATTATACGTAAAAAATGTAATATACGTAAAAAACGTCATAAATGTAAAAAAGATGGCGAACATAAAAAAAAACGGAAAGAAAAAACATAACCTCACTTTTTGAATATTGCGCGCTAATAGCATCCAATCCAAGAACATTCTAATAAGGACACCGAACTCCGGTGGTGGGGGTAAGGCAGCTGTGAGCCCAAAAACGTTGACAGCGGTGGGGGCGAAAATCTTAGTAGCGCGATTCGTTCCATTTCCAGTTCGTTCTGCGCATCGAAGGAAAATTGGAATCGACTTGGAAAATTGGATCTAACTCAATCTAACCTCAAACTTGTTTATATTTATGTTTATTTAAGCGAGTGTGTTAGGAATTATGGTTTTATTACTGTTTGAATGTATCATCTGTATATTCATTTTCGATTCGCAAGATTTTCAATTGTGTATGCAAAAAATAATTATGCTTATTTAACACGTACCTTGTCAGTAAATGAAAATAAAATGACATGCTGGTTTTCCTTTTCGCCACTCTTCCATTTACTCGAGCAAAAATTAATGCAACATGAAACCATCATACTTCCTAACACTCGCTTGAAATAAACATAAATATAAACAAGTTTGTGGTTAGATTGAGTTAGATCCCAATTTTCCCTCGATGCGCAGAACGAACTGGAAATGGAACAAGATTTTGGCCCCCACCGCCGTCAACGTTTTTGGGCTCACCCGCACCACCGGAGTTCGGTGTCCTTATTAGTGTGTTCTTGATCCAATCAGATGCTCTGGCACCATTTTGAAAACTTAACACTCGAGTCTCCCAAATGTCAAGCAATTTTTGCCAGAGGTTTTCCCAAATGTCAAGAAATTCGTTATCCTCTATAGTCACATCAACTGCGCATGCGTATTGCGTATAATATATTTTTTAGCATTTTAAATTGCGCGCGAATAGCAACCAATTAGATGCCGAACGCAAAGCGTGCGCAGTAATTATCAAGTGGGATTTGAGAAATACGGACTTGACATTTGAGAGAAACTTGACTTGACATTTGGGAGAACTTGAGACTTGGGAAGTTGACATTTGAGAGACTTGAGTGTATTACGTTTTGTAAAAAACTCAGGATGTAATATACGTACGTAAATTACGTAAAAAATCTAACGTAATTTACCTAAGGTATATTACGTTCACAACCTTGCTTAGCACACGGAATCCGTGCCAGCAGTGGGACTCCGATGCCGTGAAAGTTTTTGAATTCGAACGGACCTCTCTCTCTAACACCTTAGGATAGAAAGAGAGGTCCGTTCGAATTCGAAAACTCTCACGGCATCGGACTCCCACTGCAGACCCTCCCTTATCAAACGAAATTCCTTCTCTCAATAGTAACATTAATTGCGCATGCGTATTGTGTATTGCGTGTATGGCGTTATTGCATGTATTGTTATCAAGATTCATTAATTTCGATCTAATATACATTTTTATAAGTTGAAATGTCATTATTTATAATAAATAATAAAAATAATATTTTTTAGCATTTTAAACTGCGCGCGAATAGCAACCAAACAGATGCCCGAGCGCAACGCATGCGCACTGGTATGCCTACAGCCTACTCTATTTCAGAGTTGCCAGACGTACGGTAATTACCGTATTTGTACGGTACACTCGAATCTCCCAATATCGACGAAATCCAGACCAGACGCTTCCCCAATATCGACGAAATTCCTCTTCTCAAATGGCACATCAATTACACATGCGTCATATTAATTGCGCATGCGTATTGCACATAAATAATATTTCTTAGCATTTTAAATTGCGCGCGAATAGCAACCAATCAGATTTCGAGCGCGCAACTCATGCGCAGTGTATCCAGTGATATTTGTGGCAGGGGGGTGATGCCACAGGCCTGCCCAATCTAAAAAAAGTGACCTGAGAATTGAAAACGGCCGCGGGTGGCGCTAGTAGTGACTTTGCTCTACAAAACCATGCAATCCTGTAGGAAAAATATATAAAAATTACGAAATAAACATGAAAAACCACCTCAAATAATTTTTCATACATAGAGTAGAGTTATTTAGTAAAGAAGAATTATTTACTTACTTATTATTTCGTTTAACATAGAAAAAAGCGGTGCAATTGACATAATACTGACAAACAAACATTGCATGGATATATTCGAGACTTATTATAAAATAATGAAAAAATAAATAACGAATACACAAATTAACGAAAAAAAATTGCTGAAAATATAAATTACCCAATTATAAAATTCCCAAATTATACAATTCACCGAAATGTAAAATAAACGAATTATTATATTTCCTCAAATATTTCAATTCCCCAAATTTTAAACAGCCAAACATAGTTATATAATTAATTATTAATTTGTTATCTATTCATAAAATTATAAATAAAACGAACATTTTAACTAATGATTATTTAATACATTATTAATTATTTACGGCAAATTTAAATTTCAGGAATTTAGGGATATTTAACAATTCGTTTATTTTATTTCTATAATAAAGAAAATACACTCGAGTCTCCCAAATGTCAAGAAATTTTTGCCAGAGGTTCTCCCAAATGTCAAGAAATTCTTTATCCTCTATAGTCACATCAATTGCGCATGCGTATTGCGTATAATATAATATTTTTTAACATTTTAAATTGCGCGCGAATAGCAACCAATCAGATGCCGACCGCAAAGCGTGCGCAGTAGTAATCGAGTGGGATTTGAGAAATACGGACTTGACATTTGAGAGAAACTTGGCTTGACATTTGGGAGAACTTGAGATTTGGGAAGTTGACATTTGAGAGACTCGAGTGTAAGTAAAACAAAATAAATTGTAAATTTTTGGTTTCGTTATTAATATTTTAATTCTATTGTATTAGTCTCTGATATTCAAAAATTTATTATACATATAGTATAGAAATTATATAATAACTTCATTTTTTTCATGACTGTATTTTTAAATCTTTGAATATGAGAGACTAATACAAAAGAATGAAAATATTAATAACGAAACCAAAAATTTACAAAAAACCGAAATTAAAACTAATTTTTTTATTTTGGTTTACTAATTTCCTTTATTACAGAAATAAAATAAAAATGAATTGTTAAATTTCCCTAAATTCCTGAAATTTAAATTTACCGTAAATAATTAATAATGTATTAAATAATTATTAGTTTAAATGTTCGTTTTATTTCTAATTTTATGAATAGATAATAAATTAATAATTAATTAACTGTGTTTGGCTCTTTGAAATTTTGGGAATTGAAATATTTGTGAACATATAATAATTCGTTTATTTTACATTTTGGTGAATTTTATAATTTGATAATTTTATAATTCGGTAATTTATATTTTCAGAAATTTTTTTCCGTTAATTTGTGTATTCGTTATTTATTTTTTCATTATTTTAAAATAAGTCCCGAATATATCCATGCAATGTTTGTTTGTCTGAATTATGTCAATTACACCGCTTTTTTCTATGTTAAACAGAATAATAAGTAAGTAATTAATTCTTCTTTACTAAATAACTCTACACGATGTATGAAAAATTATTTGAGGTGTTTTTTCATGTTTATTTCGTAATTTTTTTTATTACTTTTCCTTTATGTTTGCATGGTTTTGTAAAGCAAAGTTACTACTAGCGCTACCCGTGGCCGTTTTCAACAGTTGAGCCATTTTCAACTCGTGGCTTCATCCGCCTGATTTGAGGTCACGGTCGTATAAACAGGTCCAGAATCTCCGGTGGTGATGGTGACTCGCGTTTTGTCCACGATTAGAGCTTCTCAACTAGCCACCAAAGGGTAGAGCGCAACGATCGGAGGGTATATGGTTTGTTTACATCACCGTGATAACTGTGGTTTACATAACCTAGTCGAACACACTTTTAGGTTAGTTTCTTTCCAACTCTCTACCCTCCGATCGTTGCGCTCTACCTTTGGTGGCTAGTTGAGAAGCTCTAATCGTGGACAAAACGCGAGTCATCGCTCTAATGCTTTCACCACCAGAGATTCTGGACCTGTTTAAGGTGATATCATATCTCTGCAAAAAAATTGCTTGCGCAATGGAAATGAGTGAAAGATTTTCCGCTTTGCAAACGGAAAAACTTCTTAGCGGGAAGTTTTGAATTATAATTTTGTTTTCTTTATTATAAAATATAAAAATTGCATTGGAAAATTTTGATTTATGTAATATAGTGTTTTTTTTCTTTTTTCTTTGTTCCAATGCAATTTTTCTAATTTATAATAAAGAAAACAAAATTATAATTCAAAACTTCCCGCCAAGAAATTGGTCCGCTTGCAAAGTGGAAAATCTTTCTCTCATTTCCATTGCGCAAAATATTGCACAAGCAATTTTTTTGCAGAGGTATGATATCACCTTTATACGACCGTGTTTGAGGTACACTCGAGTCTCCCAAATGTCAAGACATATTGTACCGGATGTTATCTCAAATGTCAAGACATTCTTTATCTCTATAGTCACATCAATTGCGCATGTGTCACATCAATTGCGAATAGCAACCAATCAAATGCCGAATGCAACGCATGCGCAATGGTTTCAAGTGTGATTTGAGAAACAGGAACTTGACATTTGAGAGAATCATGTCTTGACATTTGGGAGAACTTGAGATTTGGGAAATTGACATTTGGGAGACTCGAGTGTAACTGCAGGTCGTTAATGAGAAAGGAATGCGGTCGTTATTGGGAGATTGTCGATATTGGGAAGGTCAATATTGGGAGATTCGAGTGTAATTTGGAGCAATGTACGGTGTACGGTTACCGTACAAAAAAGTACGGTAATTCTACGAAATTGTACGATAAGTTCGAGAAAATGTACGGTAATTTTCATTTTCTGCGTAACAAAATTTTTTTTAGTAAAAGACTAGTGTAATTTTGTTGGGCAAATCTGGCAACGCTGCTCTATTTATTTATAATATCTCTATGGTAACACGCGATAAAAGACTGAAAAAGTGGGTCCCAATTTTTTTTTCTCAAGTCTTCCTTTTGATGCAAGAATATATGTATATCAAATACGTAAGTTTATATTTTATTCCTTTTGTAATGAAATCCCTTTAAATACTTAAAAATCTTTTGTTACCTCCAAATAAAAAAAAGTCGAATAAGAATAAACAAAGAGAATAATTCTGTGGATAAGTAACATCGATAAAATATTTTCTCTTGATGAAAAGTAATAATATGTATTTCGTAATTTCAGAGAGAAGCACAAAACTTCAAAAATTCTATATATATTAAAAACGAGGCTGATAGATATCTGAAATCGGATTTTTGATTCAGTAAGTGAATTAAAGTTCGTGTTAAGCTCAAAATTCCATTCTCCATTTTGCTCAACGGAAATTATAGATAAATATTTTTTCGCTGTGTAGCGCTAATCTTTTTTCAAATATAAGATTGCATACAGAGCGAAAAAATATTTAATTTCGTTACTTTTTGCATAAAACGAGGAATTCAAGATCTAATTTCAAAATTGAATATTTTGATTTTACTTAAAAAATATTTGAATCAGATATTTTATCGCTCTGTACGCATAATTCTATTTAAAAGTTGATTAATGCTACAGATGGAAAAAATTCCAAATTTAATATTTGTTGAGTAAAATGAAGAAATCGAATTTTTAGATTAGAACTTGGCTCCAACGCCCTCAATATATTTTTCACTGTTAAAGTATTGCTTAGGGGTCGTACTTAAATTACGGAACGCATTTTAGGCCCTCACTAAGACCCCATCCCACCCTGTAAGTATGTAACAAGCCATAACAAAATCTCCCCCCCCCTTCTCTTTTTTTGTACAGTATTTGTTCACTAGATTTTTACACGCAGTCAATATAAAATCCTTATAGTGACAAATGTTAAGGCATACATACAAATATATAATTTTTGGTTTCGAAAAATAATAAGGTATGGAACTTGAAATTAATGGAAATTTTAGTATATATTTGAATATTACTTGCTTTGCAAGTAAAGACTTCTACGTGTGAATATTCATAAATATATAATTAATATTTACAAAATATGTATTTTAAAAGACTTAATGAAATTTTAAGGAATTTTAAAGCTCCTTGTGGAATTTTAAAGGCTTTTAAAAAGTTTGTAAGAATTTTAAGAATTTTTTAAAATGATATTGAAGGATTAAAATTTTCCTCGTTG
The DNA here is from genome assembly GCA_904066015.1 of Synergus gifuensis. Classification (NCBI taxonomy): domain Eukaryota; kingdom Metazoa; phylum Arthropoda; class Insecta; order Hymenoptera; family Cynipidae; genus Synergus; species Synergus gifuensis. The sequence goes on along the minus strand of CAJFCO010017553.1, from coordinate 18,941 downwards.
AATTTTAAAAAGATTTAACAAGATTTTTATGATTTATAAAAGATTTTGTAGAATTTTATGAAATTTCAAGAGGTTTTCAAGCATTTTAAGAGATCTATACTTATTTTTAGGGATTTTGAAGTTTTTTGTCGAATTATAAAGTATTTTAAAAAGCTTTTAAATATTTAAAGAAATTTTGACATTTTTAAAATGATTTTAAGGATTTTAAATATTCCTCGTGGAATTAAAAGAAATTTGAAAAATTATTTTTGATTTTTAAGGGATTTTGTGAAGTTTTTGTTCCGAATTTTCAATTCGAATGAATCCAAATCATTCCGAAAAAACTTTTCAATCCGAATGAATTCGAGCCATTCCGAAGAAATTTTCCAATCCGAATGAATCCAAAGTTTCAATCCGAATGGATCCGAACCATTCCGAAGAAACTTTTCAATCCGAATGAATCCGAACCATTGCGAAGAAACTTTCCAATCCGAATGAATCCAAATTTTTAATCCGAATGAATCTGAACCATTCCAAAGAAATTTTTCTATCCCAATGAATCCGAGACATTCCGAAGAAATTTTTCAATCCGAATGAATCCGAAGTTTTAATCCGATTGAATCCGAGCTATTCCGAAGAAATTTTTTAATCCGAATGAATCAGAATCTTCACTCCGAATGAATCCGAACCACTCCGAAGTATTTTTTCAATCCGAATGAATCCGAATTTTCAATCTGAATGAATCTGAAGCTTTAATCCGAAGAAATTTTTCAATCTGAATGAATCTGAACCATTCCGAAGAAACTTTTCAATCCGAATGTATACGAACAATTGCGAAAAAACTTTCCAATCCGAATGAATCTGAACCATTCCAAAGAAATTTTTCAATCCCAATGAATGCGAGTCATTTCGAAGAAATTTTTCAATCCGAATGAATCCGGGGTTTCAATCCGAATGAATCCGAGCTATTCCGAAGAAATTTTTTAATCCGAATGAATCCTAAGCTTCACTCCGAATGAATTCGAACCACTCCGAAGTAATTTTTCAATCCGAATGAATCCGAATTTTCAATCCGAATGAACCCGAGCCATTCCGAAGAAATTTTTCAATCCGAATGAATCCTAAATTTCAATTCGAGTACTTTATAAACCTTATAAATAAAAAATTCTTTGATTGCAATAAAATGTCTTTGAACAAAACTTGCGGATTGAAATTTTTCAGTAGGATTTCAGATTCATTCTGAAATCTTTAATCTTCGGATTGGCTCGGATTCCTTAGGATAGGATTCATCATTTAAACTTCAGATTGGCTCGGATTCATTCGGATAGGAATCTTCCTTCAAATTTCGGATTGGCTCGGATTTATTCGGATAGGAATCATCATTTAAACTTCGGATTGGTTCGGATTCATTCGGATAGGAATCTTCCTTCAAACTTCGGATTGGTTCAGATTCATTCGGATAGGAATCATGCGAACTTCGGATTGGCTCGGAATGAAACTGATTCGCCGGGAAAGAGACTTTGCATTGGCTCGGATTCATTCGGATAGGAAATTTTCTTTCCGAAGCCTTCACCAGGGTTATTGAATTTTAAGGGATTTCACGAGATGTTTATGATTCGTAAAAGATTTTGTGAAATTGTAAAGATTTCATGGAATTTTAATAGATTTTAAAGAATTTATGACATTTTATAGGATTTTATATATTGTGTGGAATATTAAGGAATTCAACGATGTTTCAAGGAGTTTCAAAAGATTTCAGCGATTTTTAAGGAATTTAAATAATTTTTCAATAATTTTAAGATATTATGATGCGTTTTAAGGGATATTAAAGTTCCTCTTTTAATTTTTAAGGATTATAGGAAATTTTAATTAATAGATTTTTAGGAATTTAAAAATATTTTGAATTTTTTTTATGTATTTAAAGGTTTTGAAATGATTTTGAGGAATTAAAAAATAATTAGTGAAAATTCAAGGGTTTTCATGAAATATTAAGAAATTTGAATGGATTTCGTCAAATTTTAAGATGTTTCTAGGAATTTCACGAATTTTCAATGAATTTTGAGAGAATTTCAATGTTGTCGTAAATTTGAGAGATTTGTATCAATTTGAAGTGATACGAAATTTTTTAAAAATTGCAAGAGTATTTTTACTGAAAATTTGTTCGCGTTTTTAATACTTTTCTGTCGGAAATTGGCCTGAACATCAGGAAAAAAGTCAGGAAAATATCAGGGAAATGTAAAAATTGAATCTCGTGGTCACTCTGTTTTTTAATAGTTCAATATTAATTGAGACACTGTAAATTATTACAAGATTTGAAAACCTTAATGGTCCAAGGTGAAATATATAATATAAATTATTGTAAATGTGTTTAAAGTTACTAAATAATTTCTGACGGTAGTGTGCATTCAGAAGGCTAACTCCCGAAAATTTTTCATAATCCATGGAAATCTAAAATTCATCAAGTTAATTATAAATCTTAATATGCCTAAATTACTGTAACTTCTTCAAACCTCAATAATTTTTTGACCCATAAGTATGTCTTCTTTCAGCCGCTTTGTTTCTAAAACTTTTTGAATAATGTTCGTAATTATTTTATAGTAATTTTGTTAAGAATTGTTTTATTTTCAGAGTGAAGATGTCTGAAAATTGCTGCGAAATAATAAAGTACACATTTGATACAGATTCATCAGCTGACGGTCATGTGGATAATACTTTATCACCAAAAATTATGTATGATAATCAAGAGTGGATATTTCGAGTTAAAAGTTGGATAGGGACCAACCGCAACAACTTCGAGAGCAACAATTATTTTCAAGTTATCCTTCAAATTCCTATGTCCTACACTTTCCCTTTGGGGAGAAAAATACAATTATGTGTTATACTCCCTAAATATGGTGGGCTCGAATTTAGTCTCAGCCACACAATTCCTTCTGGAATTAAAATATTTAAATTTAAATCTGCCATTATTGATTCGTCAATAGTGACTCCTTACATAGTTAACGGTCGAGTCAAGATTACCTGCAAGGTCACAGAAATTCAAGAGCAAAGCAGAAAAATATCTGTCTACGAGCCAATGATGGATAATAAAAGTTTAAGTGACGTCACATTGCTCGTTGAAGATGTGAAATTTTCAGCCCACAAATTCATTCTTCAAGCTCACAGCCTTGTTTTTGAAAAAATGTTTTCCCATGAGATGAAGGAATCGATTACTAATGAAGTCGAAATAAAGGAAATGAATTCAGAAATATTTAAGGAAATTCTTCGATACATGTACACAGGAAATGTGAGAAGCCTGGAAGAAAAAGTGCAGGAAATTTTAATTGCGGCTGATCGTTATCAAATAAAAGGACTTATTTTGATGTGTTTGGATTTCCTATGCAAAGATATTACATTGGGAAATGTCGCCGAGTTGTTTAAGCTTGCTGATAATCACAATGCAAGTATTTTAAAAGAAAACTGTTGTCTTTACATTGTACAAAATTATGAAGATTTTATTCAATCAGAAGCATGCAAGAGTTTAGCAAAAACGCACATACATTTGTTTTGCGAAATAGCCACTAAAATAGGAATGGAATGTAATGTTGAGTTTAAATAATTGCTTAATTATAATAAGTTCTTAATAATTTCTTTCTTTAAATATTTCTCCAGTTGCTCCATTCTTTACAAATTAGTTTTTAATTTAGTGTAACGAGAAGATTTCAAACAACTTTTCTTGTTTTAATTTTAAAACGAAATTGTGTGAACATTAAAATTTTAAAATAAAAAGGTGTTGTCTTTAGCGTGAAAAAAAATTCTTGAAAATAGGCTTTTTTAGTCGAATTAACCTTACCCCCTCCCCATGCCAACCATTAAATGCGAAGTATTTGATTTAAACTCATATCATAAAAAACTTAAATTTAAAAATTACAGGTTCTAATAAAAAATTTAAGGTCCATTCTTATGCTTAAAATCGTATTTTTGAACTTTTATCCTTTATATCTTGATAAACTTGAGAGCATATTAAATTCACATTATAATTTTCTATTTTTTTTTTCATTAAGAGATATCCGCTGGCGTTTTCTCGCTTCCAACTCTCGGCTGGAAGTAAAGAGATAGAAAGAGTTAACTTTTAACTTTTGTTAAACTTTTCTACCTCTTCCAAGTATCCATTTTGCATCCCCAAAACGCTATCTCTTTCTATCCTCTTCCTATCCCTCAGTCTATCTCTACTTCTGGTAATATCTACCTCTTTCTATCATTTAGTCTATTTATACGCATAAAAATATTATTCCTTTCTATCCCTAATTTTATCTCCCTCGCTAGAAATTTTTGTATCTCTTTCTATCCCTACATCTATTTCTATCCCTACATTTCTATCTCCCTTATTAACTTATTAACCCTTCGAGGACATCGTGGAATCCTAGGACGTATAGGGCAATGTGGGGTATCTGCGCACCCCACTCTGTTTTTTGCGTTTAAATTAAATACCGACTTTCAAGAAATACTGGGATTCAATCTCAAATACCTAGAATCAATGAAGCAACTATTCAGTAAAGTTTTTCAATAGCTTAGCCATTGTTTAAACATTTATTGCATTTGTTATAAACAAATGAATGAGTGAAAATGGATTCATTGTTGATTGACAGTAATTCGTCAATTGATTTTTACTAAATATGAATCATTTATAGTAAGAAACCGTTTTTGAACTAAATTCATGAAGGACAATAAATCATGTTTTATTTTATAAACAAGTTTTATTAACAATTAGCCATATCAGGTATTTATGACAAAATAAATAAATTTTTTTCTACTGAATCCAACAAAAATTATAGAGAAATGTTAATCACTTATCAGATTTGTTCATTCAATAACAATTGATGCTTATTTAAACAGTTACACAAATTTAATAAACAAATGTACAGTTTGGCTATTTTTAGAGGTAAAAATTAGGTTTTTGCAACGTAGTGAAGTGTAAATGACTAATTTTCTATCCTCTAGGTAGCAACAATTTTAACAATTTTTTCAATCAACTATTTTAATTGTTAAAAACAATTATAATTGGAATCTTAGTCATTTTTTGCTAAAAAAATGCCTAACATGATAAAAATTGTTCATATAATTATTGTCAACAATTGAAATTCTTGATTGTCATGCAGACTCCCTAAAAGTTTAAAAATTAGTCATTTACACATCATCATTTTGAAAAACTCCAGTTTCTACCTCTAAAAATATCCAAACAGTGCAATTCTTAATTAATTATGTTTAAAGAATATTATCAATTGTTATCGATTGATAGCAAAGAGTGATTGGTAAATAATAAGCTGCTAATAACATCATAGAAAAACAATTTTATCTACAAAAATGCCTAAGACTCTAAAAATTGGTTTATATAATTGTTGTTAACCATTGAAATTGTTTATTGTTATGTAAACTCCCTAAATGTTTAAAAATTAATCATTTACACTTGATTACGTTGAAAGAATCAAGTTTCTACCTCCGAAAATAGCCAAGAAGTGCATTTGTTAATTAATTATGTTTTCTATAATTATTGTCGGATTCAGTAGAAAAAGCTTTATTTATTTCATCATAAATACTTACATTTAGCCCTTTGCTCCAGCAGCCTTTATATTAATTAATTTTTTATCCAATTTTTAATATTTGCACTATTCTGTGCTTTATAAAATATTTATTGTGTATTTATTTCAAAATAAAAGTATTAAGCCATTGAGTCAATTGCTGCCAACATTGCCGTCATCTGCCCATAATTTCTGGTAATATTATCAAGAATATGAGAAATTTTAATTCTGAAAAGATGTTTGTTACTTTTTATGATATATGAAGTTATGAATACTAGTATATTACATATATATATTTAATTTCAATTGAGGTAATTGGAATATTAAAACATTATACGTTCCCCAAAATTAAATTATAATCACTGAAAGATGAAATTTCTGTTCATGTTGGCAGCATTGAATGTACTTCTATTTGTATAAAGGATATTGTGATTGTGTGTGTAAGACATAGATGCGTGTTTGTAACACGCGATAAGACACAAAAAGTGCGTCCCTATTTTTTTTCTCAAATCTTCCTTGCAAGAAAATCAAATACGTAAGTTTATATTTTATTCCATTTGTATTGAATTCCCTTTAAATACTTAAAAATCTTTTGTTACTTCTTAAAAATAGAGAAGAATACCAAGTATTTTTGGTGAAAAACGTTATCTTGAAATTCTAACCTCCGAATAAAAAAAAATCTGATAAGAAACAATGAGAAAATTTTATTATTGGATGATGTCAATATAAGGTTTGTAGTACTGGACCATTGAGAAAAATTGTTTATGTATTTATTATGTACTTGTTTATTTGATTAGACAGTTAAAAAATACGAGAAAAGTGGGTT
>CAJFCO010017553.1:0-12181 GCA_904066015.1 Synergus gifuensis | reverse complement strand
AGGGTAAGAAATTTGAGTTAGAGTAGCATATTTTAAACATTTTAAAATTTTATGTAGATTTTTCTTGCTACAAATTCAGATCTTATATATTGACAACAATGAATAGCAGAATTTTAATTCACTGTATTTAATATTAGTACAGTTTCTATCAGTTTCTATAAATAAATAAGCAGTACTGGCAGTAATAATAATAATAATAATAATAATAATATCAGTAATAATAATCATAATAATAAATAATCCAGTGGTCCAGTGCTGCCAACCTTACAGTCATCTGCCCATGATTTCCGGTAATATTACCGAGAATATGAGAAATTTCAATTATGAGATGATTTTTACATCTTTTTATGGTACATACATATTTTATAAATAGTATTTTTGGATATATATTTAATTGTCAATTAAAGTAATTGAAAAATTAAAATATTTTTCTAGCTCTAAACTTAAATTATAAAATTGCTCAAAGATGAAATTTTTTTACATGTTGGTAGCATTGAGTGTAATTCTATATGTATAAAGGATTTTGTGATTGCGTATTTAAGGCATAGATGCGTGTGTAACATGCGATAAGACACAAAAAGTGCGTCGCAATTTTTTTTTCTCAAATCTTCCTTGCAAGAATATCAAATACGTAAGTTTATATTTTATTCCATTTGTATTGAATTCCCTTTAAATACTTAAAAAATCTTTTGTTACTTCTTAAAAATAGATTAGAATACCAAGTATTTTTGGTGAAAAACGTTATCTTGAAATTCTAACGTCCGAATAAAAAAAAAATCTGATAAGAAACAAAGAGAAAATTTTATTATTGGATGATGTCAATATAAGGTTTGTAGCACTGGACCATTGAGAAAAATTGTTTATGTATTTATTATTTACTTGTTTATTTGATTAGACAGTTAAAAAATACGAGAAAAGTGGGTTCAGGGTAAGAAATTTGAGTTAGAGTAGCATATTTTAAACATTTTAAAATTTTATGTAGATTTTTCTTTCTACAAATTCAGATCTTATATTGACAACAAAGAATTGCAGAATTTTTACTCACCATATTTAATATTAGTACAGTTTCTATCAGTTTCTAAATAAATAATCAGTAATAATAATAATTATTATTTAATACGAGATTATAGGTTTTTATTTCTAACAATTTTCAAGGTTATTTTAAAGGATTTCGGATAAACTTCCGAAATGTTCAATTCACCGTTTTCCTTAAAACTGCGTATATCTATAGTATGTATTTTGATGCTCTTATTATACGAATGTGATAGTAAAAATTGGCGCAAATTTGAAAAAAAAACCATTAAAATCAAATTTTTAGTAATTATTCATTTTTAATTGAGTTACTTTAAAAATTACCACCAAGATTGAAGGTTTTACTGAACCAAGGTAAAATATAATATATTGTGAATTATTTTTAAAGTATTTAAAATTTATTACTCTTTATAATTTATTCTGTCAATTATTACCAGTTCGATAAATAAAAATTAATTTTTATAATATAATTATTAAGCTAAATATCTAACAACGAACTCATCATTTTTAATTTTAATCTTCTGAAATCCCTGAAATTTTTATAACAGTAAAATTTAATATTACCAAACCAATGTAAATTTTTCAAACGTCAACAATTTTTTGACCCATAAGGATCTTCTTCACCTGCTTTGTCTCTAAAACTTTCTGATCATTTTACTTGAAATGCGTTCGTAATTTCATTAAAAATAATTTTATTTTCAGATTGAACATGTCTGACAATTGCTGGAAAATAAATTGCACATGGCTTATAAAAAATATAAAGACAATTATGGAAAATAGGAAAAAACATCCTTCACCAATTTTTAAGAATGAATATGCAAAGTGGAGTTTGAACATAGAATTTACCAATACAAATGCAGATCGGAGTGCCAAAGTTTCTTTTGAATTTGAAGATCTTGATGAAGACACTAATCCATGGAGAAAAAAAGTAACATTTTATATTATAAACCCTATATATGGTGGAGTCTCTTTAAGTATGACTGATATAATTTCTTCGGAATATGGTGATGATATTCCTTGTTCATTTGTTCGGTTCAATATGAATGAAATTCAGAAGCACATATTTAACAATACCCTGAAGATTGTCTGTAAGGTCACAGAAGTTTATGAAGAAGCCCAGATGTTTCCCTACGAGTCGTTGATGGATAATGAAACTTTTACCGACGTTAAATTACTCGTTGGTAATATGAAATTATCAGCCAACAAATTCCTTCTTTGTGCTCACAGCCCGGTTTTTGAAAAAATGTTTTCCCATGAGATGAAGGAATCAATTATTAATGAAGTCGAAATCAAGGAAGTAAACTTCGAAATATTTCAGGAGTTGCTTCGATACATTTACACAGGAAAAGTGAACAACCTGGAAGAAAAAGCTCAAGATATTTTAATTGCGGCTAATCGGTATCAAATAGAAGGACTTATGTTGATATGTTCGAATTTCTTATGCACAAAGATTACATTGCAAAGTGTCGCCGAGTTGCTTAAGCTTGCTGAAGATCACAATGCAAGTATTTTGAAAGAACATTGTTCTAATTTCATTATACTAAATTACAATGATTTTATAAAAACAGAAGTATACAAGGACTTATTAGAAACGCATCCACGATCCATTGCCGAAATAGCCATTACAATTGGATTAGAGTATAAGCTTGTTTTAAATACATAAGTTATTTCTACTTTTGTTTAGTTTTAAGAAATCAGAAAATTACATAAGGTGAAGATTTTAAAATTTCTTCTCAAGTTTTCAAATTCAAAAATTAAAAGTTCGTTATTTCGTTTTGAAATAGTGGTTTATATATCAAACTCGTCTTCAGACGATAAAACATACATTATTTTTTGTCCAATACTTTCAGAAGTTGGTTTTCTTATCAGTAAAGTATGGTTCAAGATTAAGGAATTTTTATAAAAGTCATAAGATTGAGATATTAATCATCTATTGTAATAGAGTTAAGCATTCTTTCGTTGAATTAAGAATGTGTTTTTGTAGAATTAAGATCCAGTTTTGTACTTGTGTTTATCAAATAAAACTAATTTAAAAAAAAAGAAGTTATAAGGCTTTTAAAGATTTATTACTTTTAATATTCCACACCAGTTGTGTTTCTAACAATTAAATGGAACAATAAACAAATTATTTGTATTCTGTGAGTCCCGCAAACATTTATTTGAAGCAGTTATTAAAGTGTACAAAATTGTTATGTAAAAAACTTCACTTTTAACTTTATTTAATTTATAAAATTAATAGTAAATAAATAGAGGAGATATCCGTGAAGCTCTCCAGAATTTAATACACTTTATTGATTTTTTAAATGTTTAATTGCAGACTGGACATTTTTGAACGCAAAAATGCATTTCCTCCTATAATTTACAATTCTTTAGTGATTTTAACGTTTGTTTATTAACAATCAGGAAAAATTACACTTTTTGAGAATATGATTTTGTTTTTAATTGTCTCTTCGAAATATGTTATTTTTCTCATCCAATACACTGAAAATATGATTGAAACAGGTTATTTAAAATAAAAAATTGTTATCACTAAATATTTCTTACTGTTAATAACGAAAATTATAAAAATTTCAAAAATTAATTACATTCACTCAGAAAGAATTAATTTTCTCAACTAAAAAGAATTTCAGATAACTGAAGAGTAATATTTCAATAACAAATCATGATAATATGCTAAAAATTCCCATTGTTATAAACATTTTGTGAATAAATCAAACATGCTGTCATTACCTAGTGTTGAAATATTATAGTTAAGTTGTCTAGAAGATGTTGAAATTGGAAAAATAATTTTCTTCTGAGTAAAAGTGACTAATTTTGGAATTTATTTATAATTCTTCTCATTAACAATAACAAATATTTAAAAAATATAAGTTTTTATTCAAATAATTTGTTTCAAACATATTTTTAAGTTCATTTTATGAGAAAAACAACATATACCTATGAAAACATGAATAAACTTAATATTTTTTAAAAAAATGTTTATAACAATAGTAATTATTAACGCGACATTATTTGGTATTGAAATATTACTGTTAAGTTGTTTGGAAGAAGTTTCGATTAAAAAAATAATTTACTTCCGAGTGAAAGAAGCTAGTTTTGGAATTTGTTTATAATTATTGTTATAACAATAAGAAATATTCAATTAGTACAATTTTTTAATTAAAATAATCTGTTTAAAACTTATTTTAAGTCTATTCGATGAGAAAAATAACTTAATTCTATGAAAAAATTGAAAAAAAAATCTAATTGTTTATTAAAATGTTCATAACTATAGTAGTTGTTAAAATATGGTCGTTATTTCTAATGAGCATTATTTTCATGGTATATTTCAGCATTTTTAACAAAAAAAAAATTGTGCTATTGAGCATCTCATTCATATATTTGTTTATATAAATTGTTTATAAAAATTAGCTTCAAACACAAACTAAATATATTTTTATCTTTTTTAAGAGTCTTAAATTTTATTTTATTTTATCTTTTATTAAGGGTCTCTTAAATCGAAATTCTAGCTTCACAATTGGATTTCTTCATTTTACTTAATAAATATTATAATTACATACTTTCTCGCTCTGTAGCATTATTAAATTTTTAAATTAAAACTTGTGTACAGAGCGAAAAAGTACTTAATTATAATCTGTTTTGCACAAAACGAAGAAATTGAAATGTGTCTTTAAAATTTCGACTTTACATTTTATGCAAAGAATAATAAAATTATAAATTTTTTCGCTCTGTATGCATTACCCTATTTAAAAAGTAAATAACGCTACAAAGCGAAAAAATATTTAGTTATAATATTGGTTGAGTAAAATGAGGAAATCAAATTTTAAATTGAGAAATTGGTGTCAACACCCTTAAGAGAAAAAAAACTTATTCCCAAAAAGTGTAATTTTTCCTTATTGTTTACATTTGTTAATAATTATTCAAACACTAATTTAAAAATTTATTCTATAGACCGTCTTGTATAATTATTCCTGAGTATTTTAAAAAAACAAACTTCAAAATCGGTCAGAAATTGTAAGCTGTAGCCGATTTTGAAGATCCTATGGTCCATTGCTGCCAACCTTACCGTCATCTACCCGTAAATTACGGTATTTACGACTGTCTGAAAATTTCTCGTAATTTTACCGAGAATATGAGAAATTTTTAATTCTGCAAAGATTTTTCTTACTTTTTATGGTATATAAGTTACAAATATAAGTATATTACATATATATTTAATTTTCAATTGATGTAATTGAAAAATTAAAATATTATGTGCCCTAAAATTAAATTATTATCACTGAAAGATGAAATTTATTTTCATGTTGGCAGCATTGAATGTAATTCTATTTGTATAAAGGATATTGTGATTGTGTTTGTAAGATATAGATGAATCTGATGAATGTGTAACACGCGATAAGACATAAAAAGTGCGTCGCAATTTTTTTTCTCAAATCTTTCTGGCAAGAATATTAAATACGTAAGTTTATATTTTATTCTTTTTCTATTGAAATCCCTTTAAATACTTAAAAATCTTTTGTTACTTCTTAAAAATAGAGTAGAATACTAAGTATTTTTGGTGAAAAACGCTATCTTGAAATTTTAACCTCCAAATAAAAAAAATCTGATAAGAAATAAAGAAAGTAATTCTGTGAATAAGTGACGTCCATAGAATATTTTTTTTTGACGAAAAATAATAATACGTATTTCGTAATTTCAGAGAGAAACGCGAAACTTAAAAACGAGTTGTTAAAGGAACCTGAAATCGGGTTTTTCATTCAGTAAGTAAATTAAAATTGATATGTATTAATTTATTTTCCATTTCTATAAACAGCAACCTAATTATATATATATATATATACGCGTGCCTTAAAATTAAATTATTTTCGCTCAGAAATGAAATTTGTGTAAATGTTGGTAGCACTGAACGTAAATCTATGTATATAAATAAGTAAATAAATTTTTTGCGATTGTGTGTGTATAATATCAACGTGTTTCTTGAAGAACAAACAGGGTGGGTCAGTTACGTATAACTTGAGATTTTTTACGTATATTACTGTGGTTTTTTACATTTTTGTAAATTAATTTTTGTAAATTTGTTTTCGACGTAATATACGTACGTAAATTACGTAAAAAACCTCATGTAATTTACCTAAGGTATATTACGTGCACAACCCCGAGGACAATAGTGCACTGTGACGTCACTATTTACCGACCGAACATATATGTTTTTTCGGACTTCTTATTTTTAAGGGCGTTGGACCCAAGTCTTAAACTCAAAATTCCTTTTTCCATTTTACTCAACGAAAATTATAGATAAATATTTTTTCGCTCTGTAGGGCTAATTTTTTTTCAAATATAAGACTGCGTATAAAGCGAAAAAATATTTAGTTTCGATACTTTTTGCATAAAACGAAGAATTCAAAATCTAACTTCAAAATTGAATATTTTCATTTTACTTAAGAAATATTTGAATTAGATATTTTCTCTCGCTGTACGCTTAATTCTAGTTAGAAAGTAATTAATTCCCCTAAAGGAAAAAATTCTAAATTTAATATTTGTTGAGTAAAATGAAGAAATCGAATTTTTAGATTAGAACTTGGCTCCAACACCCTTAAGCTAAAGAAAATATCTCGCTGAAATTTTTGGAAATGACAAAAAATATGTCATTACAAGGCGGTTCTTTTTATTAAAGTTTGTATTTATTTTAAATACTTCAATTTAATTTAATTTTAAAATTTTTAATGTAAGTGGAAACAGGGCTTTAGTGTCTTCGTTTCATTATTAGTCAGGGCACTGAAGCCCTGTTCCCACTTACAGTAAAAAATTAAAAATGATAATTAAGCTTGCAGTATTTAATGAAAATACAAACTTTAATGAGAATTCGGACGTGCATTTGTATATTTTTTTTTCCATTTTCAAAAACTTCAGGGAGACATCCTCTTTAGTTTAAAAATAAGAAGCCGAGGAAAATATATATGGAAAGGACAGTAAATAGTGACGTCATTGTAATTTATTTCTCATGAATCTTCGTGAAAAGTGTATTAAATATAGGTGAGTTTATATTTGATTCTTTTTCAATTGCAATACAATTGCAATTAACGGATATTTTTGTCGAAAAACGTTATCTTAGAATTCTAAACTCCAAATACAAAAAAATCTTATAAGAAAAAAGATAATACTTTTTTGAATAAATAACGCCTATAAAATATATTTTTTTGGTGGAAAATAATAATGTGTATTTCGTAATTTCAGAGAGTAATCGATCAGAGTACTATAAAGATTAAAAATGAGACTGGAAACAATCGTAAATCGGATTTTGGCTTTAGTAAATTATTAAATAATAATTAAATTTGATATTAATATGTACATATTTCCTTCTAAGTATAGCAGCAAAGTTCCAAAAGTTTATCTAATTTATTTTAGTTTATTTGAGGGATTCCAAAAGCTTTCAAGTATTATGAACTTAAGGATTTCCAAGAAATTTCAAAAGAATTGTTCTTTTTTAATTGAGTTACTGTTCAAGTTATGACCAGGATTAATGATTTTAATGGTCCAAGATAAAATATAATATATTGTGAATTATTGTAAAATTAATTAAAAGTAATTTTAAAAATGTCTTTTTATTTATAATCATTTTTAAATCGTCTTCTAAAATTCGTGAAATTAACTATAAAGTATATTATGACCAAACTAATGTATCCTATCTTAAAAAAGTGGTGTCATGAAATGTCTCGAAAATCTTGCATACATTGTTGTTGCAAACCTGATTGGCTTTTGAATGACTTGAAGTTGTAGGAAAAAAAAAAGAAATTTAAAAATTTTTTCCTTTAAAATTTCACAAAAATCTTCGAAATTCTTTAAAATTCGTTAAAAAATCTTAAAATTCCTAGAAACCTCTTGAAAATCCCTAAAAATTCACAAAAACCTTCAAAATCATTAATCTCTTGAAATCCATGTTAAAATTCGAGAATATTTCTAAAAATTTCTAGAAACCTCTTCAAATTTCATAACATTTAAAATCTTTTAAAATCATTAAAAATTTCATCAAGTTCCATGAAATCCTTAAAAAATTCTACAAAAATTTCCAAAATCATAAATCTTTTGAAATACGCGTTAAAATTCATGAAAATCTCTATAAAAAAAAACCCTAGAAACGTCTTGAAATTCTTTAACATTTAAAATCCCTGTAAATCATTAGAAATCTCGCCAAATTCCATGAAATAATTAACAATTCTACAAAATTTTTTTAAAATTTGAAAAATCTCTTGAAATCTTTTAAAATTATTATAAATCTCATAAATTCCATCAAATACATAAAAATTCCACAATGTCTTTCAAAAATCGGCTAATTTCTTGAAATTCCTTAAAAAATGTACAGCCTTTGAAATCCTTTTAAATTCTACTAAATCTTTTTAAAGTCGTAAAAATCTTTTGAAATTTCTCCATAAAATTCCCTGACGAATTTTTAAAAATTCTTGAAATTTTACGGTAATATTTAAAATCCTTTTATATCTTTAAAATTCGTTAAAACCATTAGAAATCTTATCAAATTCCATGAAATCTTTTAAAATTCTCAAAAATCTCTTGAAATCACTTAAAATTATTAGAAATTTCATAAAATTCAATAAAATCCCTTTCAATTCTTAGAAATCTTTTAAAATATCTTAAAATTCTTTGGAATTCCAGGATAACATTTAAAATTCCTTAAAACCCGATAAAATTCTTACAAACGTTTTGAAATTCCTTAAAATTTCACGAAAACCTTAGAAATCGCTGAAAATCATTGAAATCTTTTTAAATTCTTAGATACCTCTTAAAATTTCTCCAAATTTCAAAACATTTAGAGTCCCTTTTAAAATCGCTAAGAATTTTTAAAATTCCTTTAAAATTTCATAAAATATCCTAAAATCCCTTAAAATTTTACGAAATATTTTTAAAATCCTAAAACTCTTTTGAATTTCGTAAGAATCACTTAAAAATCGTCAAATTCCCTTAAAATTTCTAGAAAGCTCTTGAAATTCCTTTCTAAAAAAGTAGTTTCTCTCTAACAATGTCACGAAAATTTCGCATACATAATAGTTTTAAATCTGATTGGCTTTGGAATGACTTGAAGTTGTAAAAAGAAAAACAAAAACAAAATAATCGCGCGCGGAGCGCGCGTGTTTGTCTGCTATTAATGTAAATTTTCAAACCTCAACAATTTTTTGACCCATAACGATCTTCTTCAACTACTTTAATTGTCTCTAAAACTCTTATTTACTAAAACTATTTATTATTATGAATGTATAATTGGTATAACTAATTTGCTCTTATGGTAAAGTATTACATACTCTTATAAGAATAATTTTATTTTCAGATTGAAGATGTCTGACAATTATGGAAAAATAAATTTCACATGGCTTGTAAAAGATTTTGAGGCATTTGATAGAAACATGGAAGTACGTTATTCACCAACTTTTGAGAATGAAAATTTAAGGTGGAGATTAAATGTAAAAATGCATTTTCAACATGCGATTTTTTTTACATTAGAATGTCTTAAAGGCTACACCTACTATCTGTCGGGGAAAAAAATAACACTTTGTTTTATAAACCCTAAATTTGATGGAGTCTCATTAAGTATGAGTAAAACACATACTTTTGATAACAGCAAAGATAATCATTTTGCAGTTTTCTTTTTGTCTGAATTAAAGGAGTATATATTTGACAATACTCTTAAGATTGCATGGAAGATAACAGAAGTTTATGAGGAAACCCAGATATCTCCCTATGAGTCTTTAATGGATAATGAAACCTTAAGCGACGTAAAATTACTCGTTGGTGATGTAAAATTATCAGCCCACAAACTCGTTCTTCATGCTCACAGCCCAGTTTTTAAAAAAATGTTTTCCCACGAGATGAAAGAATCCATTAATAATGAAGTCAAAATCAAGGAAGTAAACTCCGAAATATTTCAGGAATTATTGCGATACATGTACACAGGAAAAGTGAACAACCTGGAAGAAAAAGCTCAAGATATTTTAATTGCGGCTAATCGGTATCAAATAGAAGGACTTATGGTTATATGTTCGAATTTCTTATGCACAAAGATTACACTGAAAAGTGTCGTCGATTTGCTTAAACTTGCTGAAGATCACAATGCAAGTATTTTGAAAGAATACTGTTTTAATTTCATTATACAAAATTACGGAGATTTTGTTAAATCCGGAGGATACAAGGATCTACTAGAAACGGACGCACATTTAACTGTCGAACTAGCCAATGTAGTAAGTTTAGAACATAAGTTTGCGTTATTAAAAGAATAAGTTATTTCTACTTTTCTTTAGTTTTAAGAAATCTGATAATTATGTAATGTGAAGGTTTCAAATTTTTTTTTCATGTTTTACAATTGAAAAATTATAAGTTCTTTATGTCGTTTTAAAATAATAGTTTATATTGTATATCAATATCATTTTCCTCCAATGAAACATACATTATATTTTGTTCAGTCCTTTCTGAAGTCTGTTTTCATGTCTGTAAAGCACGCTGAAGTGCCCGTTTGAGATTAAGCATCTAGACTTCTAGAGTTAGAAATTCTTTCGTTAAATTAAGGGCATGTAATACTTTACCATAAGAGCAAATTAGTTATACCAATTATACATTCATAATAATAAATATTTTCAGCTAATAAGAGTCAATAAACCTTCTTCTCCATGAGACGAAAGTTTATTGACTCTTATTTACTAAAAATATTTATTATAATGGATGTATAATTGGTATAACTAATTTGCTCTTACGGTAAAGTATCACATGCCCTTAAGCTTGTGTTTTTGTAGCTTAAAGATCTTACTTTTGTATTAATTTGTGTTTACAAGATAAAGCCAATTTTAAAAAACGAAGTTTAATTTTGCGCCGACAAAATGTAATTACAGTATGATACTGAATTTTTCACTTTTACTGGGAATTTTTTTGTGTTCTTTTCATTGTATATTTACATTTTTATTTCAAATAATTTAAAAAACAACATATACCTATGAAAACATGAATAAATTTAAGATTTGTTTGAAAGATGTTTATAACTTTAGTAATTATTAACTTATCATTATTTGTTATTGAAATAATACTGTTAAGTCGTTTGGAAGAAATTTCAATTGAAAAAATAATTTTCTTCTGAGTGAAAGTGACTAGTTTTGGAATTTGTTTATAATTATTGTTATTAACAATAAGAAACATTCAATTAGTACAATTATTTAATTAAAATAATCTGTTTCAAACTTATTTTAAGTCCATTGAATGAGAAAAATAACATAATTCTATGAAAAAATGAAAAAAAAATCTAATTGTTTATTAAAATGTTCATAACTATAGTAGTTGTTAATATATGGTCATTATTTGTTATGAGCATTATTCTGATGGTATATTTCAGCATTTTTAACTAAAAAGAAATTTTGTGCCATTGAGCATCTCGTCCATGTATTTGTTTATATAAATTGTTTATAAAAATTAGCTTCAAACTCAAACTAATTATATATGTTCCTTATGAATACGAACATTGATTCTGATGCCCAGTAAGATTATTGACGTCTTTTATTAAGGGTGTTAAATCGAAATTCTAGCTTCAAAATTGGATTTCTTCATTTTACTTAATAAATATTATAATTATATACCTTTTCGCTCTGTAGCATTATTCAATTTTTAAATAGAAATTAGTATACACAGCGAAAAAGTATTTAATATTAATCCCTTTTGCACAAAACGAAGAATTTGAAATCTGACTTCAAAATTTCGTCTTTACATTTTTTACGCAAAGAATAATAAAATTATAAATTTTTTCGTTCTGCATGCATATTCCTATTTAAGGCCATGTAAGACTTACCCGATCTCTACCTTACCGACACTTTTTTCTCTACAACACTACGTCTACATTTATTGAAATATCATATTGAAAATTTCTAAAATTGAAGATAAAGCATTAAGGTACGTTTATCTGATCCTAAATATTGACATTTATAAAAAAAATTTTTTTTCAAAGTAATTTTTTTTATATTTACAAAAATTTAAGACCAGATAAACATACCTTAGCATATTTTCTTTAATTTTAAAATTTTTCAATTCGATGTCTCAATAAATGTAGACGTAGCGTTTGTTACGTGATCGTAACTAATTTATATTCCCACGCTTTAATTTGTCA
>CAJFCO010017552.1:25877-47949 GCA_904066015.1 Synergus gifuensis | reverse complement strand
TTAATAAGGAAAAGGAATAAAAAACTGATGAATTTATAAGTTCGATTGGATTGCGATCAATCAGAACATATGTTAGATACGATTGCGTTACATTCACCAAATCAGTTTTTAATGTTAAATTTCAGGTTAATTCCCTACTGAACGTTGTTTTTTTTTTAATGTCAGTGATACCAACGCTATATATGCTTGGTTACTATATGTATTATGTATTATGTATCTTTTATGTACTGCCAAGCTGCAAACTATCAGAAAAAAATACCCCTCGTGGTTTTTAACGTTAACCTCAATATTTTCAAAAAAGATTCTTAGTGATTATCTGTGTACCCGGAACTTTGTTCACTAAATCTTGATATATTATTTAAAATTTATGTTTAAACCCAATGTTTCCCTCAAATAGGATGAATATATAATGATGACAAATTGTAAGTACATAAGTGGAAAACTTTTTAACAGCCCTGTTATTTTTTTAAATGTTAGTTAGTGTTCTGAAAAAGATCATTGCAATGTGTCAAAAACATATTTCATTAAAAAAAAAAAAATACGCAAAGGTCTGCAATATAACTTTTCTACAAAATGCTTATGCAATAAAGTCATAGATATTTAGTAATTGAAACATATTTTATTTAATAGTTTTCTAGATATTTCTTTTGATTCTTTATGTACACCGAGCAACTGTGGGCACCTTTCCCCTAAACGACTAATTTTTAAACCTTTAGGGTGTGTACATGCCGATCAACAATTTTAATTGGTAACAACAATTATATAAAAAATTCTTACCATCTTAGGCATTTTTTGAGAAAAAATTGCGTTTCTATTTACCAAATGGCTCTTTGCTAGAAATCGATAACAATTGTTAATTGTTTAATTAAAACTACTACTAACAACGTGGGGTGGGATCCAACTAGAAGTTGAAATTCTGAAGGGGAGAGGTGGTTGTTAATCTATTTGAAAAGAATAATTTTCAATGAAATTTTTTATTACAAATAAGAAATATTCACGCATGCACAGCTTCAGATAATCGGAGCTTGTATGGGATTCCAGTCAAAGTTGTTCTTGGATTAATTTTTGTTATTACTGACATCGGTACGTGGGGTGGTTACTCACCCAAGCCAAAAAAATGAGCGCTAGGGGAAAACTAAAAACCGAATTATCACCTAAAAAGGCTAGAACAAGACTGTATTTGAGGGTACTGACAAGAAGAAGAAGAGAAGGTAATAAGAAATATTCACGCCTCCACAGTTTCAAGTAATCAGAGCTTGGGTGGGATTCCACCTCTAACGTTGTTTTTCCTAGGTTAAAAAATGTCGATAAAGATCCACTATTATTATTGTCATTAATAATTTCATTGACAAATTTTTGTCCTCTCATACAATTGTATGTTAATTTTAAGTATCCACATGAAAAACGGAATTTCTTGTTTTCAATTGTATGAGGACAAAAATTTGTCTACACGGAGAAAAATATTTTCTTTGTTTAAGCGGAAAATTCCTTTTACGGAAAATGTTAATAATATTATTAATATTTTTTTTACGAAGAAAATATTTTTCTCGGTGTATAAAATTATTATTGACAAAAATAATAATGGGCGTTATCGTGGATTCTCAAAAAAAAGTTTAAAAATTGGTTATTAAGAGTCAGTTACGTTGAAAAAACCTAGTTTTTACCTTTATAAATAGCTAAAAAATGCATTTCTTAATTTATTTTGTTGAAACAATAATACATTTTTATCGATTGATAGCAAAGATTCATTGGTAAATAACAAGCTGCTAATACATCATAGAAATGCAACTTTATTTCACAAAAAATGAGTAAGATGGTAAGAATTTGTTTATATAGTTGCTGTTAACAATTAAAATTGTTGATCGTCATGTAGACTCCCTAAAGGTTTAAAAATTTGTTATTTACACTTCATTACATTGAAAAAAATCAAGTTTCTACTTCTAAAAATTTCCAAACAATGCATTTGTTAATTAAATTAGTTTAAACAATCATCAATTTTTATTGAATGACTAAATCTGATAAGTATGTGATATTTCTCTATAATATTTGGCCGATTAAGTAGAGAAAACTTGATTTATGTCACCATAAATATCTGATATGGCAAATTGTTTATAAAATTTGTTTATAAAATAACAAAAACGGTTTTTATATACAAATTATTCATATTTAGTACGAATCAATTGACGAATCACTGCCAATCCCTATGAATCCATTTTCACTCATTTGTTTATATCAAATTCAATAAATCTTTAAACGATTTTATTGCCAAGTAATTGGACAACTTTCCTGAATAGTTGCTTCATTAATTCTAGGTATTTAGGATTGAATCCAAATATTGCTTGAAACCCGGTACTCTTCAAAAAAAAAATGTTTAATTTTTGTTATTAAATAAAAATAAATAATAATAAAATATAATTATTTTTTCAAAATCTGGATCGACAGTTTTGTGGGGAATTTTACTAGCTTTAATTACAAAAGAAACGTAGTGAATCTCAAAAAATTAAGGTACGCATTCATTTAAACAAACTTTGTTTAAATTTTCAGAAAATCATTTATTTAGCCTAATGGAATTGTCTATAACATTTCGAAACATTGTTTTTGAAAGATAAAAATTTGTACCACTCTAGGGAACTCCCAGTATAATATAATTTAGATTTATCACAAAAATGATTGTACATAACACAGAACTGAACAATTCCAGATTCCAAAAAAAGGACGATTGACTGTGAAATAATTGATCTTGATTCTGATTCTAATCCTGATACTCAATCTGATAATCAGCCTGAAGTAAAACCTACATTTGATGACAACGAAGTATCGGAAATTAAAATATTAGGTAATTTTTATGTTTATTTCTTTATACATGCTTGACTAAAATTTAGCATAATAGTATTTTTTGCTTTTACATATTTTATTAGTATCTGCACGGAGAAAAATCATCAATTCTGAGCACTTGGGAAAATTCATACTTGGAACACTCGGAGCTTCACGTGCTGAGTACGTGTGTTTCGTGAATTCAGCACATGAGGCCTTGTTTTGATTACACGCGCTCTTCGCGGCTCACGTTCTGAGCACTTGAGGCTCGATATTTATCACCCGAATTCCTTCAAATATCTAATGTGTGATTTTTTCCATGTACAGAGTAAACGTAGTTTCTCTCCGCGTAGGCTTTGAATAGTTTATAGTTACGGAAATTTTGAAGTTTGAAAGCTTTTTTTCAAATCGTAATTTTTTACTGAATTCATCCAATGGGAAAAAAATTAAGGATGTCCTAGACGCGTCTTCGGGACGTCCCCAAGACATATTTTGGAACATGTCTTTTGGACATTCCAAGCATGTTCTTAAGACGTCTAATGACAGTATAAAAGATGTCCTGAGAACGTCATATATATTTAAGACGTTTTTAGAACGTCTTTAGTACATTAGAGTCATTAGACGTCTTAGAGACGTAGATTGGGCTGACATTGGACGTCCTAGGAATGTCCCAAAGACGTCCCTGAGATTTTTGTGGTTTTGTGCCCACCCTGCTGGAAGTAAAGAGATAGAAAGAGATAGAACTTTTCTATCTCTTCCAAGTATCCATTTTGCATCCTCTAAACGCTATTCCTTTCTATCCACCATTGTTTCCCTATGCACCGTGTCCGGTGATATTTATCTCTTCCTATCCCTCAATCTATCCCTGTCTGGTAATATCTACCTCTTTCTATCTGTCAGTCTATCTCTATTTCTGGTAATGTTTATCTCTTTCTATCTCTTAGTCTATTTATTCGCAAAGAAATTGTATTCCTTTCTATCCCTAACTCTATCTCCCTTACTAGAAGCTGAAATTAATGTCATAAGTTTGTATCCATGAGTTTTGAAAGTCCACCAAGTTTCAACCACAAAATCCCATTTTTGTGGGAGATATGGAGGGGAAAAAAAAATTTTTAAAAGTGATTTTCTCGAAAATGGCTCAACCGATTTTGATGAAAAAAAATATGTTTATTAGGAAGATTGAATTTCTTGATATACAGAAAGCCGAAAGTATAAATGGGTACTATTAATACCACTTTCAGAGAGTGGGCGTGTAAGACCTTGTTATGAGTTCAATAAACATTTTAAAAACCGTCCTACACTGAGAAAAATGTGTGGTTGACACAACAAAAATTTGGTTGCTATAGAAGCAACAAAATCGTTTAGTTGAGCCAACCAAATTATTTTGTTGGAGCGTTTAGTTGAACCAACCAAAAAGTTTGGTAGGCACAACAAAACTGTTTTGTTGGTCTAACAAAATTGTAGTTGACACTAGGTATTGTTCAATTTATGAACTGTTTTAGCCCTTTTTTTATTATTTTTATATTATTTTTACTTAAATTATAGATATTTATATTATCGGAAGCTTTTTACGATACAAAAAATCGGAAAGAAATTTTGCGGCGACCGGGATTCGAACTACCTATAAACACTTATCTCTAACCTCTAATGTATCGAACGCAACTTATACCACACGGCTAACCTAGCACATAGAATATTTTACAAAAATCTCAGCAAAGTATCACATAAGGCAGGGCTGGCAGACACGCATGCGTGATCGTGTATCTAATTGGTTTGGTTAGGCGAACCAAACAGTTTTGTTAGGCTAACAAAAAGACTTGTTAGAACCAACCAAAAAAATTTGGTTGTTTCAACAAACTATTTTGTTGTCCCAACAAAATAATTTTGTGTTGACAACGAAAATTTGGTTTTGTCAGCAAAAACTGCTCAACAAAATTATTTTGTTACTGGGACATTATTTTTTTTCTCAGTGTATGTTTAGGATTTATATCTATACTGTAAAAATAAGAATCTTCTTATACTACAGGATTCTTGAAATCTATACATATCATAAATAATACCTAAGTGAAATTGTTGCGACGCAACACAATAAATATTCGAATCGCAAAAGTTATCTTTTTAACTGAGTAGAGTAACGTATGAACGACTATTGCTTGTACAAGAAACAAAGATCGCCAGTTAGATTGCACGTTGCCTAGAGAGACTTAAGATCAAGAAAAAAATGAAGCTATAAGCAGCGTAGATAGACGCACGTATGAGAATCAAAAACAAGAAAAAAATTAAAAGTCACACAATGATATGGCAAATATGAGAAAATTACGAAGCAAGAGCGATTGAAAATTGTAGAGCGGAGTAACGCATAAACGACTATTACTAACTAAAAATAAACGAAGATTGCCAAATTAGATGGCTGATTGTCTTGAGAGAATTAAGAAAAGAAACTAATGAAGATCGAAAGAGGCACTTGCGATAATATTAAGATCGCAATAAGTAATAGGATCGTTAAAATTACATTTCGTTTTGAATGAAATAGCACATGGACTAGAATTCTAAACAAGATAAAATGAAGTTTGTAACGTAGAAGGACACATTGAACGAAAATCAAAAACAGGAAAAAAATATGTGCCCGCTTCGCGGGCACATTCTCATCGCGCGCTTCGCTCGCAAAAATGAGCGAGCATACGGCGCGCGGGGGGTCGAATATAGATCGATCGTCACGCTTCGCGCTCCGAAATATATACACGTCGCGCTTCGCGCTCCGTGTTGCGCGCTTCGCGCGCTTGTGCCCTTCGTGAAGCTTGCGCTTTACAGGACGCTTGAACCTATATGTTTTTTTTTAAATTTAATTCAATTATATATTTTTTATATATAATTTACATATTTATATTTTAATTTATTTTTTTTATATTTGTAATTTATATTTTTATATATTTTTTAAAATTTAATTAAATTAAATTTAAAGTAAACTAAATTACTGCTTTGCATACAAAAGTTAACTAATTTACTTCAGGTTCTATCGACCTTAAGGAGCACATTCTCATCAAGGCACTCGCTCTTCGCGCTCGGCTCTGTTTAACAATATTTTTCATGATTAAAATGAAAACTACTCATCCTATTGAACAATGGTCACAGGAGAACTTCTAGATCTCTTTAAGACGAATAACTATGTTCCTTATAATTTTCTTTGCATCTCGCGTTATTTGGCTCAAAATTTGAATTTTCGATGTTTTAAGGAAATTAAAAAAGTTGTTAGGCCTGTCCTATAGGGTGTTCAAAAAGAAACATTTTTTATCTTTAGACTTTTTTCATATCGTGCGTTGTTTGGCTTCTAATTTAAGTTTTCTTTCATTTTTTTGGATTTTCAAAATATTATGTCTCAATTTTTTTTTCATCCAAAAAATTTATTAGGAAAAATTGTTCCACTTTTTGAGTACTACGAACATTCGTCATTAGAATTGTTAAATTAAAAAAAAAGTGGTTTCAAACTTTTTCAAAATGCTCCAACTTTTTGAATTTTTATCCAAAATGGCTGGCCAACGAACTTGATCTTCATTTTGGGACACTAAAAGAGTATACCAAAGGCAAATCCAATCAGTCAATTATTTCGAAAGTTATCGTGCTCACAAACTAAAAATCTACAGACAGACAAACAGACAGACAGACAGACACACACACACAGAGACACACAGGCAGACAGAAACATTCGTAAGAACATGTTTTTCGGGTTCAGGGTGTCCCAAAACGTGGATTTTTGACAAAAACTGGGGGGGCTCAAATTTTACACAAATCTAATACTTTCTCTGATGAGAATGTAAAAATTATTCATACAATGAAATGGCACATAATAGAAAATTATGAACAATATTAAGCAGACTGAAAAACTTTTCGAACCATAAATAAAATAGAATAGAGTTGTATTCTAAAGTATGCGGTTGGAAGCAGTACACTATAAGGATACGCAACGTTTCATGTGCGATTTCTATTTCTTTTCTTAACATTGTTACCCCCCTTAAAAAAATTTTTTTAAATTTATGTTATGAAGGACATTCTAAAGAATATTTAGGTAAAATATGAAAGTGGTCACTCGAGAACATAACCTCAAAAAAAATTTTTGAAAATTAAAAGAATTTTCTTTAACCTGTAATTTTATTCGAAAAATTTTGTAATTTCTTCTTTGGAATAGTCTCATTAGTGACTACAACATATATTTTTTTCATCAAAATCGGTTTAGCCATTTTCGAGAAAAATCACTTTTTTTATTTTTTCCCCCCCTCAATATCACCCACACAAATGGGATTTTGAAGTTGAAACTTGGTAGAATTTTAAACCTTATGGATACGAACTTATGACATTAATTTCAGCTTTATACGTGCTGGGGCAGATTTCACATGGTTATTCCGCTAGGTCCTTTGTATCTCTTTCTATCCGCAGGGCTATCCTTCCCTTATTAACTTATTAAACCTCATATTTTAAACCTACATTATAATTTTATAACTACAATATTTTGTACATATATATTATTCTAATCGTACATACTTCTGATGTATATAACGCTGAAAAATCCGCATCTTTAGGGACGCGAACCCGCGCACATCGAGTTTGTTGTTCAACGCTTACATTCGTTCACTGAGCTATTAACGGACTAAGGAATTATGTAGTGAAATCCAATATCACTCATCCATGTTTATCTCTTTGAATCTCCTCTTTTCTATCCCTTTTTATCTCTTGTCTATCCCCGCCTATCTCTTTCAATCTCCACTTGTCTGTCTTTCTATTTTCTTTTTCTATTACTCAATATAGATGTATTTTATTTATTCATTTAAGAATAAATTGGGAGAATATATGTAGCTGCTAAGGTTAAGCCTCCAATATATGTATAATGTATATACTCCTAATTAATTACAAATAGGGGAAGCCGGGGCAAAGCGGTATATAAGATTTTTTAAAGCGGCATTTGACCTCAATTAATCGGTATTTTCAGAAATATGTTTTTTAGTAGTACTTATGTTATTTTCGGACTATAGTGAGATTTCCATTGTTTGTTGTCGAATAATGCGAGGTCCACGTCCCCATATTTATTTTCAAAATTATATTGTAGGATAAATAAACATAACTCACAAAGTGTCGGGGGTCTGATGGAGTCTTATATAATCCATCTAATGATAAATATATCGCATTTTATATGAGAAAATGTATATCTCGATGCAAAATATACATTTTCTGAAACATTGACACTAACACTGATGAACACCGAGCACTCTAGAAAGAAAGAGATGGCGACGAGTGTGTAATACACGACTTGAATGATTTTTTATATATACAACACAGACACTAAATAAAAAAACGCCCTGTCTAGTGATTTTCTACTAAATAAAATATATAATTATGAAACTAAATTTCATAATCTGATGTGAAATGTACCTGAAAAATTTGTAGAATTTTTTTTTCCAAAGGAGACGACTGACGATGACAGATGAAGAGAGGTAGGAGAGGCACGGGTGGTAAGTTTAGCAGAACACACACACTGTTTGTACTGCACGGAGAAAAATGAAGTGTTAGTTTAACTATTTGGAGTGTAAAGCTGACTATACTGCAGTTTCAACTATAGGACAGCCCTCTAGATAGTATAACCTAATATTCGCGGAGTGTTAAAAATGGGCTGTCAGCTTAATTATTCCAGAGTGTAAGCTTTACAATCCTGGAGTGTAAAACTGAGTATTCGCGAAATGTTAGCTTGATTATCGCGGAGTTTAAACTTGATTACCCTGGAGTTTTAACTTAACAATCCAAGAATATTAAAGCTGAGTATATTAAATAGTTAAAACTATTATATTAAGATATAAAAATAATTCTCTCGTATAGTAAAAATTTATTTTCATGGAAAATGTTTTAAAAATAATTACAAATTAATTACAAATTAATATTTGTAATTAATTTGTAATTACTTTAAAAACATTTTTCTACTCGATAGTTATTTTGGAATGAAGCATAATTAATTAAATGCAAATAAAAAAACTCAAATTTTATTTTATACATAGTTATACTGCACTTCTTGTTACAATGTACATTTTTGTTGAATATTTATATAAAAGAACTGGTCGATAATTTGATAAATGTAATTGGTTGACAACAATTTTTTTTGAAGTTTTTTTAACATCGTAAGCAAAACCATGTTCCTAAAATCCTACAGTATTAAAAATTTCGCAGTAAAAAAATATCATTTTTCGATGAAATTAAAATTTCATTAATTTTTCCAAAGATTGGGAACTCGTCGCCTTCTTCAATTCAAATTACGAAATTATATTTATATTGTGGAACGTCGACTCGTCATATTTCATAAAACAAAAAGAACCGAAAGAATCGAATATAAAACCAAACAAATTAAGTAATATGATTAAGTTGATTAAGTAATATATATTATACTTGATTATACTTACCGATTCACAAGGACAATAAAAAACGAACACAAATTGACAGAAGGCACATACAAGAGACAAGGCACGAGAACACACAAGAAGACACGTAAGGTTATGTTCTAGACTTTTACAAAAATTGGCAAGAGCGGTGCGCCGACGCGTGGTACCATAATGGTCACGTGATATTTCAATTTTCGCACATATTTCGATTAACTATCTCAGAGTGTAAACCTGACACTCTGAACATATTCAAACAGACTATAAAATGATTGTTAGTCTGACTATTCGGAAAAAATTATGAATAGTACTTGGTACTATCCAGAGTTTTAAGCTGACTGCCTAACTTTTAACACTCCAAGTTTAACACTCCATTTTTCTCCGTGTGTGAAACACGGAGCACTGTGGAGAGAAAGAGATGGCGACGAGTGTGAAATACACGACTTGAATGATTTTTTATATATACAACACAGACACTAAATAAAAAAAAACGCCCTGTCTAGTGAATTTCAACTAAATAATATATATAATTATGAAACTAAATTTCATAATCGGATGTGAAATGTACCTGAAAAATTTGTAGAATTTTTTTTTCCAAAGCAGATGACTGACGATGTCAGATGAAGTGAGGTAGGAGGGGCACGGGAAGTCGATTTACCAGCGTTCAGCGCTCTGGCGAGCAGGGTTGGTCAGTGACGCGTCACTCGAGGTTTCCTACGTATAATACGTTTATGACATATTATTTTTTAGCCTCTGCTCGCGAGGCTATAGCGGTCACTGTTTATAGTTTGTACAGGGCTGGCTCGTTACAAAACAGAGGAAGGCATCGTTGAACATTACTGTACTGATGAAGACCGAGCATTCAATTATTTATTGCTAAAACTTTACAAGTCACGTTATTTCCTTTATAAATAAATAAATAAATTTACCAACCTTTATAAATTTATTATTTATAAATTCACGAGTTTTCTTATCATTTTCGAAGTTTTCAAATTTTATTTATTTATATAGAGTCACAAGTATATTTTGTTATGTAACGGTACGTTTTTGTTGGCGTCCCTGTGCGGACGCCATGTAACGGTGTGTTTTATATTTCTGCCCTATCGGACGCTTCAGTCGAGCCAGGATCAGTTTTAAGGGCGAGAAAATTAATTAACTAACGGTTTATATTCACAAAATAACAAAGGTGTTATATTTTCCTATAATATACATTTCTAAGTTAATGACTAAATGAGTTCATGAGAAATAATTAATTTCTAGATGAGCCTAAATATATTGTGAGAGAATCTCATAAAAAAGAATATGAATTTGTATTTAAATTTTAATTGAATCCAATTTACAATATCTGTTTTGTTTGCGGTGTGTGAGTGAAAGAAAGTCATTTAAAGCATGTGTCTTTATCCCCTTTAAATTTTAATTAAATTAAATCACAATATTTACTTTGCGTGCGGTGTGTGTGTGAGAGAGAGAGCGAGCGAGTGGTGTGCGAGAGAGTAACCATGTACGTGTCTAAGTCGGTACCTGCAATGAGAGCGAGTGAGATGTTTAGTGACGTCATGACGTAAGTCACGTGTCACCGGCGGTTGAGACGGGCACTATCTCCTGAGTCCTTCTCTCTCTAATAAACGGTTTACGGTACGGAGCGGAGAGAGAAAAAGACGAGGGAGATCTCTTTTATTATCTTTAATTTTTCTCGCGGATGCTTTCATCCCAGGTGAGGTTTTAGACAGGAAAAACTCCAGGTTGGATTGATTTCTTAAAATCAATACAACCTTGATCTCTAAGGTTGGCCATGGGGGTGCCCGCTGGTGAAACGTAGAGTGAGTATTATTTAGGATGGTACTTTTGAACGGGGAAGACGGGAATGAACCAGGGGTAGGCCAGGTTTTGGGCTGGCGTACCCTCTTCGTCTGATAGCTGGCCATGGGGGTGCCCGCTGGTCAGATATCAGACGATTCATTTAGGATGGGATTGTCAGGATGTCAGGTTCCCCAGGTGTTGGAAATCATCTCCAGGTTTGATCCAGGATAGGCCGGAGTGGGCCGACGAATCCTTTGGCTAAGTGTACGGCTGTAGGGGTGCCTGCCAGTCGCACACCTAGTGGATCTTCCCTGAAGAAGATGTCCAGGTTACGGTCCCGGTCGCTCTGCTATGGTGGTAGCCCGCTAGCAGAGAGACTAGATGAGTTTCGCTGAGTGCAGACTTGCTGCACCCAGCGAACTGCCGAAAATTGCTTTGTGCGTTGCTTATAAGCACTTGCAATTACGTGAAGAGTAGCCGGCGGGTGGTAGGGGAAGCCGGCTGATAGAGAATCTCGCCCCGCCCGCTCGGTGACGTAGATCGACAGTGATAGCAATTGAGGGATAGGAATATGTGACGGTCGACAAGACTGCCCGTTACAGTTATAAACATATCATATCATATACACTCGACTCTCTCAAATGTCAACTTCCCAAATCTCAAGTTCTCCCAAAAGTCAAGTCATATTTCTCTCAAATGTCAAGTCCGTCTTTCTCAAATCCCACTTGTAACCACTGCGCACGCGTTGCGTTCGGAATCTGATTGGCTGCAATGCTAAAAAATGTATTATACGCAATACGCATGTGCAATTGATGTGACTATAGGCAACTCTGGCAAAAATTTCTTGACATTTGGGAGACTCGAGTGTAATACAATATCGGCTTTTGGGAAAGGGAATTATTTTCCGGTAACCTCACCTATACAACGTATAGGTGAGGTTTTTATATTGTCATATATTTTTTCCATTCTCATCAGAGAAGGTATTAGATTTGTGTAAAATTTGACCCCCCCAGTTTTTGTCAAATGTCCACGTTTTGGGACCCCCTGAACCCGCAAAACAGGTTTTTACGAATGTGTCTGCCTGTTTTTGTGTGTGTGTGTGTGTGTGTAGATTTTTAGTTTGTGAGCACGATAACTTCCGAAAGAATTGACAGATTGGACTGTCCTATGGTATACTCTTTTAGTGTCCTAAAATGAAGGTCAAGTTCGTTGGCCAGCCATTTTGGATAAAAATTCAAAAAGTTGGAGCATTTTGAAAAATTTTGAAACCACTTTTTTTTAATATAAAAATTCTAATCACGCACATTCGTAGTACTCAAAAAGTCAAACAATTTTTCTTAATGACTTTTTTGGATAAAAAAAAATTGAAAGACTTATAACATTTTGAAAATCCAAAAAAATGAAAGAAATCATAAATGAGAAGCCAAACAACGCACGATATGAAAAAAAGTCTAAAGATGAAAAATGTTTCTTTTTGAACGGCCTATAGGATCCGCATAACAACTTTTTGAATTTCCTTAAAAAATAGAAAATTCAAATTTTGAGCCAAAAAGCGCGAGATGCAAAGAAAATTATAAGGAACATAGTTATTCGTCTTAAAAAGATCTACAAGTCCTCCTTTGACTATTTTTCAATAGGATGAGTAGTTTTCGTTTTAATCATGAAAAATATTGTTAAACAGAGCCTAGCGCGAAGCGCGAGGTTTAAATCAAATATCGAGCGCGAAGCGCGAGTGCCCTGATGAAAATGTGCTCCTTAAGGTCGATAGAACCTTAAGTAAATTAGTTAACTTTTGCATTCAAATGTGACCAAATCTTTTTATGAGGTACACATTCGCGTATGCTCGACAGCTGGAAGGATCTTTATTATTTAAAAGAGTTTCAATTTTGATAATAAACAGAATGTAAAATAAGAAATGTATTTTGAATTGAAAAAAAGAAATTAAACTGAGAGATTTGAAATTCAATTTAAATTTGAAAGGCGAGATAAGGTTTGCAGTTGAGAGAATAATTACTGTTTAGACCTGAGTCTTTAATTGCCTTACCGTAGGTGGCTCGACAATTTATTTCAAATTTGTTTGGAAAAATAATCACTGTCTTAATTTCTAGGCTGAAAATAAATATTTTGAAGGGATTTCAATTAAATAAATACCACCCTTTTTTATAGGTAAAAAGCCGGTTAAGGCATAAAAAACCCTTTTATTAATGAAATTTAAATTCAATAAATGGAAAACACTAATTTTGGTGTGGCGTTGGTTTCACTCGCGTACCCGTCACTTTCGTTCGCGAGAATGAAATTTGGTTATGGTTAAAAATGATGCACGGGAGCTCCGCGTGGATTTAAAGTCTGAAAGACTTGTATGTTTAAAGTCTGTAAGACTTGTATGTTTAAAGTCTGTAAGACTTGTAGGTTTAAAGTCTGTAAGACTTATGTGTTGTACTGAGATTAACTCAGATCGTTAAGAATGAGATTAGATCTCAAACCGAAAAGAAAGAATGAGATTAGATCTCAAACCAATGTTGCGCTGTGGATGGACTGATTAAGACTGACCAGCGGAGCGCGGAGTGACACAAACGCCGATTGCTCATCTCACTCATACTATGCTCTCTCTCTCTCCTACTCTTTTCTAAATGATTTAAAGTTCGCGCGCATAATGAAAAGCATTATGGCTGATAATTTTAAGTTGTTACGTGGCGACGTAACAATTACAATGTAATCTAACAGACAATTATTATTGACAACCAAATGAACGACGCAAACAATAACAGAAGAATAGCCTTCAGAACAATACGACCCCAAAACAAATAATAGACATGGTCGATCGAAATCAAATCAATAAATTAAGAAACTTGGAAAACCGTTACGTGAATCGAAATAAAAGCGAGAATTACACAAAGTAATATTTCAAATAAAATTCGCAAGACAATCGAATAAATCACGCAAAAATGCAAAAGTACATGTTTCAATACGAAATATACAAAATCAATGGCGAAAAATCATATGAGAGAAAAATCAGTATCAGATACAGTAAATAATGTCAGAGTAATAATCGTTAACAAGAAGATTCCCTCGTCAATAGTCAAACATTGCAAAATATACATAAATAAACATGATAAAAATAACAGTCAATAAATCAATTATGCAATCGCATCATGTCACTCACGAATACTTGGGAAGTCGAGAGAGAGAGACTTATACATTTGTAGAGTCATTGATGTCGGAAGTCTCTGACGAAAGATTAGATTATCCTTCCAAAAGATATTGGCATCAAAGCGATCAATCAATCCTCGAGCAATTATGAAAAACGTGAGCAACCAGAATTTCAGACAACAAACAAATAATCAAAAACATACTTGATACATTCAAATTCATATAAATTCATATAAATTCGCCACGCTGCAACAAATAAATGCACAAATGTTTCCATTAGCACTATCACCACAATAATCTTAACAAAAAATACTATCACATCGCGAGATTCAATAATGCGTACCTTTGAGCTCTTTCATTATGGCTTTAAGCGCAGCGAAAATCAGAAATACGTTCATAAGTGAAAATCTCAATCGATTCTGACTAGTTTCTATGGCTCGCACGCTTATCCCTTCCCGAGCTCTATTGTCCCCTCGAATATTGATAGTTTATTGATTTCGGGGTGATAGGCCAATAAGAACATTTGCACACTTCTCCTACGTTTATTCTCGCGCGTAGTTCAAATCCACCGTCTCACAAAGCAGTAATTTAATTTAATTTAAATTCAATTTAATTAAATTTTTAAAAATATATAAAAATATAAATTACAAATATAAAAAAATAAATTAAAATATAAAAATATAAATTATATATAAAAAATCTGCCCGCTTCGCGGGCACATTCTCATCGCGCGCTTCGCGCGCTTGTCCCCTTAGTGAAGCTTGCGCTTTACAGGACGCTTAAAGAGATATGTTTTTTTTTTAATTTATTAAATTACATAATTTATATTTTTATATTTTAATTTATTTTTGTATATTTGTAATTTATATTTTTAAAAATTTAATTAAATTAAATTAAATTACAGCTTTGAATGCAAAATTTAACTAATTTACTTAAGGTTCTATCGACCTTAAGGAGCACATTCTCATCAGGGCACTCGCGCTTCGCGCTCGATATTTGATTTAAAGCTGGCGCTCCGCGCTCGGCTCTGTTTAGCAATATTTTTCACGATTAAAACGAAAACTACTCATTCTATTGAAAAATGGCCAAAGGAGAACTTGTAGATCTTTTTAAGGCGAATAATTATGTTCCTTGTCATTTTCTCTCCATCTCGCGTTTTTTGGCTCAAAATTTGAATTTTCGAGTTTTTAAGGAAATTCAAAAAGTTGTTATGCGGATCCTATAGGGCGTTCAAAAAGAAACATTTTTCATCTTTACACTTTTTTTCATATCGTGCGTTGTTTGGCTTCTAATTTATGTTTTCTTTCATTTTTTTGGATTTTCAAAATGTTATAAGTTTTTCAATTTTTTTTTTATCCAAAAAAGTCATTAAGAAAAATTGTTCAACTTTTTGAGTACTACGAACGCGCGTCATTAGAATTTTTAGATTAAAAAAAAAAGTGGTTTCAAAATTTTTCAAAATGCTCCCACTTTTTGAATTTTTATCCAAAATGGCTGGCCAACGAACTTGACCTTCATTTTAGGACACTAAAAGAGTATACCAAGGGACAATCCAATCGGTCAATTCTTTCGAAAGTTATCGTGCTCAAAAACTGAAAATCTACACACACACACACACACACACACACACACGTATTTCGGATTCAGGGGGTCCCAAAACGTGGACATTTGATAAAAACTGGGGGATCAAATTTTACACAAATCTAATACCATCTCTGATGAGAATGTAAAAAATCAGACACCAAAAAAAAAAAACAATCATTGATTCAGTGTTTCGAAAAAACCCATCCCACGCGCGAGCAAAATAAAAATCTTAGGTACTTTGAGGATGTGCTGGGAGATGAAATCGATGTTTAAAATGTTCTTTATACTTTTTTGTAGTACTTGTAAATAAGTAAATAAATTCCTGAGTTAAAAATCATGTTTTAAAATGTATTTTACTGTCTATACCGCTTTGCCTCGCCTCTAGGGCATATGATTGCACTTTTTTTTACAATTGCAATAATCGTCTATATGCATTAAAAAATTTCAAAGTTAATTACCCATAAAATTGTATTATAGGTTAAAGTAATAACCCACTAACTCGAACGTGGGAAAAAAAAATTTTTTTAGTGAAAAATTGATAATAACTTTAGGTATACTGCTTTGCCCCGGCTTCCCCTAATTACTTATTTAAAACGAAATAATTAAACCGAAATAAGATAAACGAGGCTAAATTTTAATAGAAAAAGAGTCAAATTAAAACAGAGAAGAAGGCATTCAAGAAGATGAGTTTAGAAATAGGCTGGGACAGAAATCAGGAGATTGAAACACATAGTAGTAAATTTCGATTGACAAGAAAATAGGAAGGGATAGATGAGGATAGAGGACAGATTGAAAGGGACAGAAAAGTAGGATTAAAAGAGATTGGATCGAATTTTGATTGACAAGAAGGTAGAAAGGTATAAGCGATGATAGGAGAGAGATATACAGAAATAAAGAAATGGGAATTGAAAGAGATAAGAGCGAATTGAGATTAACAAGGAGACAGAAAGGGATACACTAAAATAGGCGAAAAATTGGAAGAAATATAAATGTGGCAATTGAAAGCGATAGGAGAGAACGGTGATTGACACAGAGATAGAAAGAGATAGACGGGGATGGACAAAAGATAGAGAAGTGGGGATTGCCAGAAAGATGGGAAAAAGTCATAGCTTCAGATGGGCAATACTTTGAATAATACTATTGTAAATGTTTTTCTTAAATAAACGTTCAAATTTTGAAAAAAAAAGCGCACGAATTAAGTTATAGACCCAAGAGAAGAGGAGATTCAAAAAGATAAGCGTGAATGTGGATTGAAATGGAGATAGAAAGGGATAGAGAACTGAAGATAAAATAAATAAAAGCGAATTAAGATTGACAAGAATATAGAAAGGGATAGACAAGTATATACAGAGATAGAGAAGTATGGATTGAAAGAGATATATAGGAGAGAACGGCGATTGACAAGGAGATATAGAAATAGATAGACGGGGATGGAAAAAAGATAGAAAGGGATATAGAAGTGGAGATTGAAAGAGATAGGCGTTGATGTGGATTGAGATGGAGATAGAAATTTATAGGTGGAGATAGACAAGAGATAGAAAGGTATAGAATATACGAGATTCAAAGTGATAAGCGTGAATGTGAATTGAAATGGAGATAGAAACAGATAGAAGGAATAGGCGAGAGATAGAAAGTGATAAGCAATCATTATCGCTATCTCTTTACTTACAGCAGGGCACTGGGCCGTAATTACTAGTTAATTACATAATAATAAGAAAATTATGTTTTGAAAATATTTTTTCCCTTTGAAATTTAAAAAACAATACACAGTAGGAAAACTTCATTTTGAATACGACCCTAACTTGAGACATCCATTTTTGTAGTAATTATTAATAGGAATAATGGAAAATGTTTGTTCAAAGTTAGAACTGTGTCCAAAATTAGGTGAGTTAAAATAATACGTATTAGATAAGTTAAAACTAAAAATAATTACTTAAGGAATCGCTGACTAAGAGACTTTAATTTGATGAATGTAAGGATATGAGTTCAAAAATTTTTGTTTTAATATTCTTTAATTTTTAAAATTTTACATAATATTCAAAAATGTATTCTCTAAAATGTAGCCAACTCCCATTTCTTTCGAATTTATTTCGAATTATTGTCTAACCTCAAAAATTATAATTTTGAATACATTAATTTGAATATAAACGTTAGAAATTGAAAGTTTTGCTTTAAATGTTTTGTTTTGTACAGTTAAGTTGCATGTACATAACATTTCCTGCATTGAAATTTTTTATTTCAAGGAACAAAAAAAAGTCTGCCCAATATGTACTTACAACTTCTGTATATATTACCGAAAATTCAGTAAGTTCTATAACATAAAAATTCCGCTGTCACTATTGCATTCGACGCCCTCTGAAATTAATAGATTTTTATTTTCACCATTGATAGTAAATTTATTTAATTACTTACTTTGTTCTTGAAACAGATGTTAGAAGCGAAGTTGAACCTGTTAGTTCAACAACGTCCATTGATATTAGAGTTTTATTGCACGAACATAAGAGACTGATGAACGAAAATGCTGAACTGCAAAGGTCTAATTTACAATATTCGAAGGATCTTAGTATTTTACAACAGGAGAGAGTTACAATCAAACAAATAAATGACCTTCTATGCGAGAAAAGAAAAGTTATTCTGGATTTGGAAGAAAAAATAGGATCACTAACTTTAGAGTTAAGTAGAGCGAAATGGCAATTAAAACTGGCTGAAGAAACTCAACATAATAGAATAATTAGGGTACATCAGGGTTGCCAAACTGAGTTTCCAGTTATTAATGAAACTGTGGTATGTAGTATCAATATAAACACTAATTTTAATTTTAACAAAAATATTTATAATTTTGTATCATTACTTACAGATCATTGAAGATGTAAGAAGGTTAAGCAAAAAATCAAAGGTAAAGTTCAATTTCTATTTCTATTAATTTCTGTACATATTTATTTATGACTTATTTGTCTCGCAGATTATTTAAAAATAAAGCATACATTATTTTCGTTTTCATCACACTATTTTTTACAGGAATTTGAAGATTTGTCGCAGAAATTTAAAGAAAGTGACAAAAAACGGAAGCATCTAGAGTTTTCATTGCAAAAGGCAAAACAAGTAGAGAATGAGTTACGTTACCAACTAACTAAATTTTCTGAAGGCAGGTTCAAAAACTGTGAATAAACAAATAATTGTAATTTTATGTTTTTAAGATAAAGTTTCTCCCTTTTCAGAAAAATCCAAAATAGAAACATTTGTCGAAAGGACTTTTGTAGAAATTCACAAAATGATTTTAAAACAACAGAACGAATTCGTATTAGACGAAAATGGTAAAGAAACGGAGGAAGAAGAGGTAAACTAATTTTACTAATTCCTAACATTTTATCGTCTCGTAGCTAATTTCAGACCCGATTGTATTTGTTTTATAAATATAATATTACGAATCATGGAGTAATAGTAAGGAGACAAAACTGCGTGCCACACAAGTGATGCTCAGTTTTTCGGATATAATGAGGGGAGAGGATGTACGCTAATGTAAAAGATGGTCGCTTGGGTTTTAGTGGAATATCTGCGAGAGCTGTATGATATTCAGTTTTTGGCGCTAAGTTTGAATCATGATAAAGTTTAGAATATCAAACAATATCAATATAATATAATATATATACATATAATATATATCATTATATAATATCAAAGCTAATTGTAGTTTTGCATGTTTTTTCTTAAGAATTTATAAATTTCTACACAACATTAATAAATGGGAAAATTTACGCCAAAAAAAAAGTTTTAGTTTCTCATAGTTTGAAATCGATTTTTGTAGAAAATTACGAACTTCTCTAAAAGAGTAATTAAAATCTGCCATTTGCAGAATCTATATTTATAGTTTTTAATAATTTTTTTTAACTATTTACAAATTTCTATACAAAATTATTTCTACATAACATGAAGGGTGTTGGAGCCAAGTTTTAATCTAAAAATTCGATTTCTTCATTTTACTCAACAAATATTAAATTTTTAATTTTTTCCCTCTGTAGAATTAATCAATTTTTAACTTGAATTATGCGTACAGAGCGAGCAAATATCTAATTCAAATATTTTTCAAGCAAAATGAAAATCTTCAATTTTGAAGTTAGAGTTTGAATTCTTCGTTTTATGCAAAAAATATAAATATTTTTTCGCTCTGTAGCGCTAATCTTTTTACATTCTCATCAGAGAAGGTATTAGATTTGTGTAAAATTTGACCCCCCCAGTTTTTGTCAAATGTCCACGTTTTGGGACCCCCTGAACCCGAAAAACATGTTTTTACGAATGTGTCTGTCTGTCTGTCTGTCTGTCTGTCTGTCTGCCTGTCTGTCTGTCTGTGTGTTTGTATATTTTAGTTTGTGAGCACGATAACTTTCGAAAGAATTGACAAATTGGATTGTCCTTTGGTATACTCTTTAAGTGTCGTAAAATTAAGGTCATGTTCGTTGGCCAGCCATTTTGGATAAAAATTCAAAAAGTGGGAACATTTTGAAAAATTTTGAAACCACTTTTTTTTTTAATCTAAAAATTCTAATGACGCACGTTCGTAGTACTCAAAAAGTCGACCAATTTTTCTTAATGACTTTTTTGGATAAAAAAAAAATTGAAAAACTTATTACATTTTGAAAATCCAAAAAAATGAAAGAAAACATAAA
The DNA here is from genome assembly GCA_904066015.1 of Synergus gifuensis. Classification (NCBI taxonomy): domain Eukaryota; kingdom Metazoa; phylum Arthropoda; class Insecta; order Hymenoptera; family Cynipidae; genus Synergus; species Synergus gifuensis. The sequence continues at coordinate 27,524 of CAJFCO010017552.1, read as the reverse complement.
TTAGAAGCCAAACAACGCACGATATGAAAAAAAGTCTAAAAATAAAAAGTGTTTCTTTTTGAACACCCTATAGGATAGGAATAACAACTTTTTGAATTTCCTTAAAAAATCGAAAATTAAAATTTTGAGCCAAAAAACGCGAGATGGAGAGAAAATGATAAGAAACATAATTATTCACCTTAAAAAGATCTACAAGTCCTCCTTTGGCCATTTTTCAATGGGATGAGTAGTTTTCGTTTTAATCGTGAAAAATATTGTTAAACAGAGCCGAGCGCGGAGCGCCAGCTTTAAATCAAATATCGAGCGCGAAGCGCGAGTGCCCTGATGAGAATGTGCTCCTTAAGGTCGATAGAACCTTAAGAAAATTAGTTAAATATTGCATTCAACGCTGTAATTTAATTTAATTTAATTTAATTTAATTTTTAAAAATATAAATTACAAATATAAAAAAATAAATTAAATATAAAAATATAAATTATGTAATTTAATTAAATTAAAAAAAAACATATATCTTTAAGCGTCCTGTAAAGCGCAAGCTTCACTAAGGGCACAAGCGCGCGAAGCGCGCGATGAGAATGTGCCCGCGAAGCGGGCAGATTTTTTCAAATATAAAACTGCATACAAAGCGAAAAAATATTTAATTTGGATATTTTTTGCATAAAACGAAGTATTCAAACTCTAACTTCAAAATTGAAGATTTTAATTTTTCTTGAAAAATATTTGAATTAGATATTTGCTCGCTCTGTACGCATAATTCAATTAAAAAATTTATTAATTCTACAGAGGGAAAAAATTCAAAATCTAATATTTGTTGATTAAAATGAAGAAATCGAATTTTTAGATTAAAACTTGGCTCCAACACCCTTCATTTTATGTAGAAATAATTTTGTGTAGAAATTTGTAAATAGTTAAAAAAAATTATTAAAAACTATAAATATAGTTTCTGCAAATGGCAGATTTTAATTACTCTTTTAGAGAAGTTCGTAATTTTCTACAAAAATCGATTTCAAACTATAAGAAACTAAAACTTTTTTTTTTGGCGTAAATTTTCCCATTTATTAATGTTGTGTAAAAATTTATAAATTCTTAAGAAAAAACATGCAAAACTACAATTAGCTTTGATATTATATAATGATATATATGTTATATGTATATATATTATATTATATTGATACTGTTTGATATTCTAAACATTATCATTATTCAAACTTAGCGCCAAAAGCTGAATATCATACAGCTTTCGCAGATATTCTACTGAAACCCAAGCGACCAGCTTTTACATTAGCGTACATCCTTCCCCCTTATTATGTCCGAAAAAAAGAGCATCACTTTCGATTCGCGCTTGCATTGGAGTTTTGTCTCCTTACTATTACTCCATGTTACGAATTAAGAAAAGTTATATAATGGGTGATTCAATATCATATTTATAACTGAAAAAATCTGCCCGCTTCGCGGGCACATTCTCATTGCGCGCTTCGCGCTCCGTGTTGCGCGCTTCGCACGCTTGTGCCCTTAGTGAAGCTTGCGCTTTACAGGACGCTTAAAGATATATGTTTTTTTTTAATTTGATTAAATTACATAATTTATATTTTTATATTTTAATTTATTTTTATATATTTGTAATTTATATTTTTAAAAATTTAATTA
>CAJFCO010017552.1:8561-20877 GCA_904066015.1 Synergus gifuensis | reverse complement strand
TTGTAATTTGAATTACACAAGTTTTGTAAAATTGCACAAAAGCTGTAAAATTACAGAATTCAACTTGAATTTTTACAAAAGGGTGCGATTTTACTATTAAGAATTCCTTTCCATTCCCGTGTAATTTTACCCTACGAGTTATTGGTATTTTCTATCCAGTCACTCGCAGAGCGATTTTACATTTTTCTTGTAAAATTTCCATTCTTTTTGTGAAATTCCTTTACAAATACATACAAATTCACACGATAGTAATAAAATTTCACTCCTTTTAATAGGAAAATTTTACAAACTGAAAAGGAAATTTACATAGTTTTTTTTACAGTGTACGGAACCGGTAACAAGATCGCCGGTAACTAGAGCTTGGAGTGTAATTACACATATTCCTTATGAGTGCCAACATTGATTTTGGTGCCCAGTATAATTATTGAAATATTTCATTGTGGAGAAAAAATCATATCACGCGCTCGAAGCTGAACCGTCTCTAAACAATTACACTGGACAACAAAATATGACGTATGTCGGGTTGGGACGAGATATATCATTTCCATGGTAGTTTTCTGTGCTGAATCCAAATCTGACCTCCGTTTTTTTCGTTGATCTCAAATTTTTGAGTTTTTTTGAGTTAAAAATTTTTTAGAAAAATCACAAATCGTGTGATAAAAGGGTGAAAAAATTTTTTTCACGAACAGCGATACATGCTTTCGATGCGTTTTTAACGCAGAATCCATTGGTGTTTTTTTTTTCGATATCTCATATAGTTTTTGAGATATTTTTAAAAAACCAAGAAAAAAACGCGAAAAAAAAAAAAAAATCTCTTTCTATAGAGTTCCCAATTTGACGGTTTACGAGTACCCGAGACGAATCATTGTACTTTTTCTAATATCTCATTGCAGTAATGTCTTTAATATTTGCAATAAGAATAATAATAATAATTAAAAAATTTTTTAAATATATTTATAAGCTGCTACTTATACTCCCTAGAAACTTTTTCTTTTGCATGCTCCAAATTTCTTGGGGAACACAAAATCCAGAAACTACAAACACCTGATAAACACTATGCTGCAGAACTTCAAGGAAATAAAAGTGAACACTGAACATGTCACTAAAGATTCACATTCTTCACTCGCACTTGGACTTCTTTCCAGAAAATTTAGGGGCAGTCAGTGATGAACACGGGGAACGGTTTCATCAAGAAATCGCTGAAATCGAAAAGAGATACCAAGGTAACTGGAGTGTGAACGCTTTAGCAGACCACTGCTGGAGGCTCATGACTGATGAACCAAATGCTCATCACCGTCGAGCATACAAAAGAAAAAGTTTCTAGGGAGTATAAGTAGCAGCTTATAAATATATTTGTAAAATTTTTTAATTATTATTATTATACTTATTGCAAATATTAAAGACATTACTGCAATGAGATATTAGAAAAAGTACAATGATTCGTCTCGAGTACTTGTAAACCGTCAATTGGGAACTCTATAGAAAGAGACAAGTTCTCTGTCATGTAACTTCCGAACCGTTACAGCTGAAACTGTAAACTTCTTAATTTTAAAATTTTTTCTGCATCAAAAAAGGAAGAGAATGAGACCTGAGAGACTAAAAAATAAAATTTATTCACTTAAATATAAGGATTTTTGTAAATTCATTTTTTTTCGTGTTTTTTTTTTGGTTTTTTAAAAATATCTCAAAAACTATATGAGATATCGAAAAAACAAAAACATTAATGGATTCTGCGTTAAAAAACGCATCGAAAGCATCTATCGCTTTTCGTGAAAAAAATTTTTTCACCCTTTTATCACACGATTTGTGATTTTTCGAAAAAATTTTTAACTCAAAAAAACTCAAAAATTTGAGATCAACGAAAAAAACGGAGGTCAGATTTGGATTCAGCACAGAAAACTACCATGGAAATGATATATCTCGTCCCAACCCGACATAGATCATATTTTGTTGTCCAGTGTTATCTATCTAATAAGAAGTACCCGACGGTTCACTCTAAAATTTTTAAGAGTTATTCTCAAAACAATAAAAAAAGTGTAAAAAAAATATTCGGGGCGATTTTATTTTTCAGTTGTAAATATGATATGGAATCATCTGTATGTTATATAAGAGTTTTATGTCAAAAAGACATATTTTCGACTCTCTCAAACAGCAACTTCCCAAAAGGAAAAACCCCAAACAAACGGCAACAAATTCCTCTGTCAAACGGAAACAGCATTTCTCTCAAATTGCACTTAATAACCACTGCGCATGCCTTACATGCATCTGATTGGTTGCTATTCGTGCACAGTTTAAAATGCTAAAAACTATTATTTTATATGCAATACTTTGAGAGGGCCTTTTCTTTCGATTTGTTCTCGTTTAAGAGAGTCGAGTGAAAAAATGTGAAATATAATATATATAGTGAATACAAAGTAGTCATCATTGTTATCGAGTATTGATACTTATTAGAAATAATTTCCATTAACTTTGAAGCGTTAAAAAGAGATAGGTTACGCCATTAGAAGGTTAATCTTTTGAGAAAACTTCTGCACAACTTGGCTCAGTTTGACCCACGCATTACCCTGTTGGAAGTAAAAAGATAGAAAGTCTATCTATATGAATCTTTTTCAATTTTCAGAATTGAAATAGAAAGAAAAATATATCCAAATGTATCCATCCCTATCAATGCCAATCTATTTCTACCTCTTTTTAATCCAGAATAATCTCTTTCCTTTTGAATCTTAATATTTATGTCTTTCTGTATCCTTCGTCTATCTTCGCCAATAATTTCCTATTCTCCACTTATCCACGCTAATCTTTCCTTATTCTCCGCCTATCCATGCTAATCTTTTTCTATCCCTCTTGCAGTCTACTGCCGGGCCTAACTTTCCTATCCATGTCTACCCTTTATCTAATCATTTGAACCCTCACCTATCTCTTTTGCATGCTTATCCTTTTCAATTTCTACTAATCTATCCATATCTATCCTTGTATAATCATTTCAAACTTTTTTTATCTCTCTTTAAGTAAACTATCAAGTCCATCCAGTTATTTAAAAATTATTGACACAATTATGGTTAAAAATGAAACTTTATTGGGTTCTTGATTACAAAATTGATACTCATTAAAAGTTAAAGAGAAAAGGAGTTTTGGGATGAAGTAGAAAATGGATAATTCGTTGAGAACTAATCGAAACTGCTGTCCTCTTCCTTATGCTCAGTCTTTCCTCAAACAAAGCGATTCATATGAATGAGCCTTTGAGATTTACTTTTATAAGGGAAAAAAGATAGGCTTTAAGAAACCTTGCTTAACTGTTGAGTTTTGTTGTCTAGTTGTAAATCCGTGAAGATTATCATCAATTGGTTGAATTGATCCAACTCTGGTGGTGAATGTCGAAATTTATTGATTCTTTTTCACTGGAGAACCTCAACTTTATTTAACTCACTAAAAACCACTGACTTGACCTTTTTGTATGTATGTTTTAGAATGATTATTACTTCTTGAAAATTGAATTGAAATCAGGATAATGATAATGATAATGTTAATGAAAATTTGTATCAGCAAGCACAATGTTTTTCTGAATTTTGAGACGTTGTCGGGGTATTATTTGATTGGGAATTAAATCTATGATATGGGGAACGATAAAAAAAAATTGAGGATGCGTTTGTGATCATTATAGATAGATTTGAATGTGAGAGTAATCAAGCCATTTTATTTTTTATCCTGATTTCAATTCAATTTTCAAGAATAGTGAAAAAAATCAATAAAATTCGACATTCACCACAAGAGTTGGATCAATCAACGGATTATCCATTTTACACTTCATCCCAAAACCCCTTTCATCTTTAACTCTTAAGGAGTATCAATTTTGTAATCAAGGACCCAATGAACTTTCATTTGCATCCATAATTGTGTCAATCAGTTTTAAATAACTGACCAATTATTCTCATCTCTGTTTATGTCGATAAAATTTACCGACATAAAATAATTTTTTTTCAAAATTACTACTCAAAATAAATTTCATAAAGCAATTTATTGATTTATGTCCTATATTCTTTTGAGAGCGATATATCATTGTGTTTGGCCATCGTGAATACCAAAAAAAAAATTTCACACTGGAGCATAGAGCATGCCCTTAATCATTAAATCGTCCATTTTAAAATTGCTATTCTGTCATAGAATTACATCCACACAGTGACACTAATGCAGGCATTAAAATACTTTAATGAGATTCTCAATATTTATGATTGACACGATAAATTTTTGCAGTCCGAAGAAGTTGCGCGGAATTAGCGTCGGAGCGGTTTCTATAGTGTCGCGCCGAAAGTATACCGCAATACTCTTTATTTTGAGACAAAAACAAAAAAGTGCCGTTTCTCAAAAAAAATCAAACATATTGTTTACTTTTTTTAAAAAAAAGGTCAAATTTTCAATTTTTGAAAAACTGGTTACAACTTTTCGATAGTTGAGGAAAAAGTCTATGAAAAACATACAGAACATTCTTTTTATTCCATACGAAAGGAGTTTAGTACATTCGGAAGGGTCTACCAGCACAAAATCCAAAAATTCTTCCTTTCCTATCTCAGTCAATTATGTTCCAATTGTTACATCTAATTGTAAGGGAAAATTATTAAATAACTCCTTTAATTTTTCTAAATTCCTCGTTTTCTCGAAAATCGATACGGGATGAGAATAGCTAACAGTTTAACTAATAAAACACAAAAACTAACCTTAAGACGATGAGTTTATTGAACACCAATGGTTACAAAAGAGAGAGAGAATTTCATATTTCAGAGTCAAACATGGGTGAAATAGTGATAACATAGGCACTTACAGTATTTTTGTAGAAATACAGTTTCTTTTTAGTTCAAACAAGTTTTTGGATGGACAATCACGTTATTTTAGTTCACACAAGGTTTAGTACAGTTTCCTTTCAGTTCACACAAGTTTTTTGATAGACAATCACGTTATTTAAGGGGTTACACAACCATGCGATTTTCAAAAAATCGATTGTTTTTTTGTTTAGATAAATTTTTTATACTTTTAAGAATATTTTAAGCGTTCAATCACTTCAAAATTCAAACTATTTCCGAAGTTACAGCAATTAGAAGTGAACGCGTCACTGAAACTCAGGTTCCGCTCGGACCCACAGTGGGGCCATAAACGGTTTCGCGGGCAAATTTATATTGTGTAGCCATTTCTGAACCGATATGAACGTTTTTTTTTAAATGAAAGCTAATAAAATTCCACGCAAAAATTTTGATCCAGATTTTGAAAAAAAAAATGTATATATTATAATTTTTTTATTTAATATCAAAAATGAAAAAAAGAATTTTTTCTTTTGAAGAGTACCGGGTTTCGAAAAATACTTGTATTCAATCCCAAATACCTAGAAGAAATGAAGCACCTATCCGAGAAAGTTAGCAATTGATTAAAAATTTATTGAATTTTTGATAAACAAATAAGTGAGTGAAAATGGATTCAAGGAGATTGACAGTGATTCATCAATTGATTCGCACTAAATATGAATAATTTATAGATAAAAACCGTTTTTTAACTAAATTCATGAATGACAAGAAACAATTTGTTATTTTATAAACAAATTTTATAAACAATATCAGCGACTTCAAAAACCCCTTTATACCAATTTTGAAAATAATCAAAAATTTATTTAGCATACTCGTCCGCCATATTGGATCCGCCATTTTTTTTTTGAAATTTTTGACACCAGATTCGTAATCAGCGACCACAAAAACCAGTGAATAGCAGAATTTGGCCCATTTTATGAACATTTTATAATTCTAGCCAGCTTTTCGCGATTTGGTCTCTTTCGTGCCGTACTGTTTTTTCTTCCGCGTTTTTCTCGAAACTATTATTTTCAAACTGGTGTACATGATATCTCAAGATCTAGGATTTTTTTGATTGGGTGCCCTGTTCATAAGTTATGAATTTTTTAAACTCAAAATTTCTATAAAAATTAGAAATTTTTTTTAAACAGTTGTCATCTCTACAAAAAATTTTTAAAATTTTTTTCCCTACGTCACACGATAGCGATTACCTTTCTAAATAAGAAACAAAAATTTTTTTTTTTCAAACAATGCCTGATCGAGAAACTAGGTACACTATCAACAAGGATTTTCAAAAAAGTGTCCTACTCATTGGCTCATATCTTTAAAAATTTTTTTAATTTGTCATTGATTAAAATTATACATAAAAGTACTATGTATATTTGTATAATAACAATTATTTAAAATAATTTATGACTGCGTCAAAAAAAATGCTTATTTTTATAACTATTTTCCCACACGCCAGGGTGGTGTAACCCCTTAAGTTCACACAACGTTTTATACAGTTTCTTTTTGGATAGACAATACAGTTTTTTTACAGTTTTTGTATAGACAATCACGTTTTTTAAGTTTACACAAGGTTTTATACAGTTTCTTTTTAGTTCACACAAGTTTTTGTACATAGTAACAAACAATTTGAATATAAACTTCGGATTCCGAACCGCGCAGGGTTTTTTCAGAAATAATAACCTCCCGGTTGTTATGTTAATTTGGGTACAGACTGAGACTGACTAACTACTGACGAGCCAATTTGAATTTATACAACCCAGAATGCGGTTTTTGATAATCGTCTTCCGGTACCAAATGCTGTGGTGGACGATTTCCCGAATGCGCCTCTTGAAGTTTGTTCACTTAACATATGATAATCGTCTTTCGGTTCGGTGATGCACCTTAGATCAGTGTTCCCAATTCGTATCCATTACTCAACTGCGCTTGCGTCGTATTCGGGATTTGATTGGTTAAAATTCGCGCTAAAAATATTATTTTTATTGTTTATTATAAATAATGCATTTTAACTTATAAAAATGTCCATCAGATCGAAATTCATGAATCTTGATAAAAGGAAAAATTGAGATGCCATTATTTACAATAGACGATGAAAATAATATTTGTAGCATTTTAAACTGCGCGCGAATTGTAACCAATCAAATTCCGAGTGTGACTCATGCGCGGTTGAGTAAGGGGCACGATTTGGGAACACTGCCTTAGATTCGGTTGCGTCACTTTCACCAAATGCTGTGGGTGGTGGACGATTACCTAGACTAGAAGTCTATATGTTTGCGTAAGCGTGTGTGTGATGATTTGGTCGTGTGATCATGGACCCATGACACAATCGAGAAAATTTTTTTCCTGTACAGATCTACTTTGTAGAACTACACTTTGCCCAAGTTTGAGTTCGATCAAACAAAATCAAATTTCAGGATGGGTACACTTGAGAAAAAACGCCTCATATACATATATTAACATAGAGGTATTTATAAATTTTTATAAATTTTCCATTAATTTCTTTCTTATCAGGAAACAGAAGAGATGAATCTTGAGGCTTCGACTTCAGCAAAGACCGAATCAAGAGAAATTAATAAAATATTAAAACCACGAATATATTCATGCGATGAATGTGGTAAAGAATTTACTAATGAACAAGCAGTCATTAAACATAAAAACCAACACTCGGAATTTATTTATAAATGTAGATTGTGCCACAAAGTTTATTCTCTCAAGCATAATTGCATAATGCATCTCCGCAGTGTGCACAACAAAAAAAAGTATGTCTTTTACCCTCACTTTTCAAATACCTACTTATCAGTCATATAAAAATAAAAATTATTACCTGTAAAACATATTTTATATTTCCTTTAACATTAATTTTTTCATTCAATTCACCTAAGATATATAGTTGTAATTAAGTTAATTATATTTGCTTTAGCTGGAAATACTTGCTTTTGCGGCGGCGAATACGGCACACATAAACCCTAGTAGAAGTTTTTCTGTGGCCCCGATCGGGCCAGATTTGGTCAGATCGGGCCCAGATCTAGCCCGATCGGGGCCCGGTCAGGCCGGGCGTTTCATCACCGATCTGGGCCAGGTCTGGAAATTTCTACACGGGAAAGGAAACTGCACGATTAAAATTCAAATATAAGTAAAACATTGAAATAAAATACATTTTGTTTAGGCCAATATCTTATGGATGCTCTATGCATGGAGATATTTTAATTTAAATTCATTAAGACTGTTAATTAATGTGTTTTCCAAAAAGTGCACCTGCGCCAAATTATCCTACCTTGTTTGGAAATGTGTTGCCTTTTAATTTAAATTCATAATTATTGAATAAAAAATAAATTATGAAGAAAAATTAGTAAAGTTTAATAAAAATAAGATAAATATATTCGTGTTTAATATTATTAACATACTTGAGGGATTATGTCTGCCGAAATTCCAAAAAATAATGTTTCTTTAAGAGTGCAGAATAGCTCACAACAATTTGAGGGTTATGTCTGCTGAAATCTCAAGAAAACAGTGCGCCGAAATGACTGCGCCATATTAGTCACACATTTAATTACTATTTAATAAAGATTTTTTACATGAATGCTTATTAATTTTACTCAAAATTGTAAACTTTAAAGCATTCACAGAACTCTGAACAGTATATTTCCAAAAAATTGTAATGAAGTTATTTCCACAAGCTGAAAATGCGTTAATATTCAAAAACTTGAACACACCACATTAGCCGCCGCGCCGCATTCGCCGCCGATCCTCTACCTCAGTAAAAACGCTATTTTTGTGAATTTTTAAAATGAATTTCTTATGATAAAGATATTGATATAGGATTTGTTAGGCTTAAGGGCGTTGGACCCAAGTGAAAAGCTCAAAATTCTATTCTCCATTTTACTCAACGAAAATGATAGATAAATATTTGTTCGATCTGTAGCACTAATCTTTTTTAAAATATAAGACTTCATACATCGCTATAAATATTTAATTTCGATACATTTTGCATAAAACGAAGAATTCAAAATCTAACTTCAAAATTGAATATTTTCATTTTACTTAAAAAATATTTGAATTAGATATTTTTTCGTTCTATACGCATAATTCTAGTTAAATAATTGATTAATTCTACAGGGGGAAAAAATTTCTTTAATATTTGGTCAGTAAAATGAAGAAATCGAATTTTTAGATTAAAACTTGGCTCCAACATCCTTAAGAAAATACTCTTGAAATACATTTAAAAAAATCTGCCCGCTTCGCGGACACATCCTCATCACGCGCTTCGCGCTCCGTGTTGCGCGCTTCGCGCGCTTGTGTCCTTCGTGAAACTTGTGCCTTAAAGGACGTTTGTACCTATATATTTTTTTAAATTTAATTAAATTATATATTTTTTATATATAATTTATATTTTTATATTTTAATTTATTTTTTTATATTTATAATTTATAATTTTATATATTTTTTAATTTAATTAAATTAAATTTAAATTAAATTAAATTACAGCTTTGAATGCAAAAGTTAACTAATTTACTTAAGGTTCTATCGGCCTTAAGGAGCACATCTCATCAGGGCACTCGCGCTTCGCGCTCGGCTCTCTTTAACAATATTTTTCATGATTAAAACGAAAACTACTCATCCTATAGAAAAATGGCTAAAGGAGAACTTGTAGGTCGGTTTTAGATTCAGCAGATAAATAGCTATAGCGTATATCATACGATTTTTTCAAAATTAACAAATGGCGGACATTTTTCGAAAAGTAAGGAAAAAACACGTATTTTTTCACCTTTTCTTGCGAAAAAAAATAGTTCAAATCAAAATTTCAAAAATCGTATGATATGCGCTATAGTTATACTCATAAAGAATATGTGGTAAAATTTTGGTAAGGATCGGTTAAGTAGTTTCAGAGATTTTATCAACCCGTCCAAAAACGTTGTTTCGAGAAAAACGCGTTTAAATTTTTTTTCAACGAAAAATCGTAAAAGAATCTTACCTGGCGATATTGACGGTTCCAAATTTTAGATACGACTGATGAAGAAAAAATGTCGTGTGTAACGGTTCATAGCATTATCCAACCCACATAAGATCTAGCCACGCGCAAGTAAAAAAATCGCAATCAATCAGAAACAATACCAGCAGTAGGCAGTACCGCTCCGACCGGTGCGGATTAGCGCGCTCGGGTAGCTACGTAAACAGCGCCTAAAAGTACACTTAGAGTGCTCCGATCTTTATGAAATTTTAGTATGATATTTTCAGATATATATATACTTTCAAAAAATGCAATAAAAAAATCGATTTTTTGAAAATTCTAAAGTGGGTTGACTCCTTAATGTTTCTTCACCAGATCACATCTTCGCGAGTCTCTTCAAGTCTCTTGAGTTGATCACACCTTTCGTTCATTACTCTATGTTTCTTGAATCTCAAACATCTTTTTGAATCAGTCTTTACTCATTGATCTGCGAGTTATTTTTTACCTTTACGTCTTTAGTGAAACATCTCTTTAAATAATTTAATTACTTCTTGATACGTTTGTGAAACTTCTCTCTAAATCTGGATTATATCTTAAAAAAGTATTCGTATTAAAAATCGTCGATAATTTTTTAATTGAGTTCTCCTGTTAATTAACATAAAATTTAATTGTATTAAACCTGTGTGTCTTTGATTTCGATCACCAGTGCTATTTTTAACAGAGGCATTCCACAGCATTTCGCCATTTTTTGTGTTTATTTACATGTTTTCGCCTGTTTTTCCAACAGTCTTAATTCATTTTATATAATTTTTATACAATAAAACGTAAGTTAAATGCAACGCCTCAAAAAGTAGGTACGTTTGGCTTGTTAAAAAAATCTTGAAACTGGGCCTTCTGAAACAGAAAAATCAAAAAGTGTTAGGTTAAGTATGACAATGACTATGTCCCTATAAATTTTTTTATTTTTGCACGTATATTAAAATTTATAAGAGACATAGCCATTGTGATACTTAACCTAAAACTTTTTTATTTTTCTGTTTCAGATGGTTCAATTCCGAGATTTCTTCAACAAGCCGGACTTAGCTACTTTTCGATGCGTTACCTTTGACTGATGTTTTTATGTATAAGATAGAAGTGTACAAAATGAATAAATAAATTTTTTAAATGTATTTCAAGAGTTTATTTATTAAGACTAGTGGTGCTGTTCTAAAGCAGCAAAAAACGCAAAACAAAAAGCAGAAAATCGTAAGAGTGAAGGAGACAAATACAAATACAATCACTCTTATGCTTTTGTGCTTTCTGCTTAGCGTTTCCTGATATCATAGGACGGCACCCTAAAAAATTCTACATCAATATCTTTATCAATAATCTAATAAAAAATCTACCAGCTTCACGGACACATTCTCACGCATGCTGCTTTCGCAAATATGAGCACGCCACGTATTCAAAATAAAGATTCAAACAGTTTTCGTAGATTTTATTGGATTTGATTAATTATTTTACAGTATTGGCTATATAATCCATGTGTTTATTTCTATACAAATATTTTTTTAGGCAGTTTAAAATTCTAAAGCTTTTTTTTATTCTTACAGGGATATTGGCAATTTTATGAAAACAATAAAAAAGCCTGATTAAAGAAGCTTCATTTTTTAGTGGCGATGCTAAAATAAAAATACAACGAAGTAACTTGACGCCGTATATGTGACGACACTAACGATCCGTTAGTGAAGGAGTACATAAATGAATTTTTCAGCGATTATCACCCCTTCGCGTGTATTGAAATACATGATTCATGCCTTACTTTGCAGTTTAGTAACAATTCCAATTTTTCAGAAAAACTTTTTTTTATGAAGAACTATCTTTTATCAAAAATTATCAGAAACTATGGTTATCATCATATGCCTAAAAATCGATTGTTTCACCCTAAAGCTATTTTACGGATGTACCATTCCATATATACAGATATTATTATTATTATTGTAGTGCTTTATCTATTTTTGTACATTACTTATTTCTTAATTATTATCGATAAATATAATTTAAAAAGTTGTGAAAATAAAATAATTCCTTAATTATAGATTTTAAAAGTGTTATTTTTTCTGTCTAATAAAAATTGTCTATTTATACATAAGTTAGTTAAGAAATCTTCCTCGCTCACATTCATAACATTTTCCTTATCTTGTTTGCACCCTAATCAATTTATCACAGTGGACACACTTAAATACCCTAGACTAGAGTCGTGCTTATCACAATAGGCAAAAAAGTTAGGGATATCTGAGAGACATCCCTAACCGCTTTAGGATGTCTTTGTAACATTGAACGTTTTTGGAAAGTAATTTGTCCATATTTAGGATATTTATAGAACGTTCTATAAAATTATCCTTTGCCACTTAAATAGTCGAAATCCAAAAACCCGAGCCCTTTTTTCGAAATCTGTTTAATTTTGCTTCCTCATAGAGGAAGCTTTGCGGTGGTGACAAAATCCAGTTTCCTAAAAAAGGTTTTTTTCAACATATTTTAATGTCAATATATC
>CAJFCO010017551.1:28738-46241 GCA_904066015.1 Synergus gifuensis | reverse complement strand
GAGGAAGCCAATCATATTTGCTTACAGGAAGCAAAGTGCTCATTGTATGAGCACAAAAGTTGATACAACTTCACAGCTATTAAGGGATTTTACGATATTTTACGGGATATTTAGTAATTTTAAGGACTTTTAAGGAATTCAAGGAATTTTACAACATATCAGTGGATTTTCAGAAATTTTAAGAGATTTAATCAGATTTCATTCTGAGTCTTTGAGTATAATTTTAAAGAATATCAAGTAGATTTACGAAAATTAAAGGAATTTCACGAAATTGTGAAGGATAATAAAGGCATTTTAAGGAATTTTATTAGACGTATGTAGATTCCTGAAATAAATAAAAAATTACAAAATTTTATATTTCAAGAATTAAAAATTCTAAATTATTTTTTCTACTAGCAAAAGGTGAGCAAAAACGAGAAATTAATCGCGCGCAGAGCGGATCATAATTGCTAGTAATGATAAAAAACTTATAATTATCAACACTTTACTCTCTTTGTGTTTTTATTGTTTTCAAGGATAGATTGACAATTATTTCTCTCTGCAATATATACACAGCGTGTTGGTAAGGTAGGAATGTTCCATACTATTTTCAAAAGTTGATTGATTTTAGCAAGACAAAACTTTTTTTTAATTTTTCGAGATAAACAGAGTCAATAACATTCCATTTTAATTTTCTATACTCCATTCCAAAGTTTCAGGAAAATACATTCATTTTTGTTGCCAAAAAATGGGTTTATTTGATCAATCATATTCAGTACTTGAACTGTTCACAACAAAATAAAAAGCTTAACTTTGACTTGCCCACAAACAAAGGTAGACCATTCAGGTTTCTTTTTATATTATATATATTTCCTTTTTCCAAATTATTATGCTGCAATATTCCGCACAACTTTTTTTCATTATACAAGATAAAAAGAGTCAATATCGGCCTGTTTTATAATGTTCTCTACCGTTTTCCAAAGTTTCATGGCAAAATATTCATTTTTTAGCCATAAAGTTTGTTTATTTGAAACTCATAATTGTTCAAAGTTTCACAAAAAAATTGGGACTCCCCCGGCAAAGGAAGCAATGCGAAATTGTCATCATGATGACATTTTAAGTAATGTTTTTAGTAAAATCTCGTGATTAATAATAAAATTTTTTAAAAATAATTAATGATTTTTTAAATTAATGGATCTAATTAATTAAATTTATTTAATTATTAATTTATTTCATTAATTTTTTTAAATTAATGATTAATTTTTTAATAAAAAAAAAAAATTTTATTTTTAGTCAAAGTTGGAAATACTTTAAGTGATCACATATTGAACAAGTTAATTATTAGGTACATTATACAGCTTTGCATATACGACCATGATCAGGTAACATACATGACAACAAGCATACGGTATTTTCCCAGGTGGGCACCCATCCATAAGTACTAACCGCACCCAACGCTGCTTAACTTCAGTAATCCAACGAGAACTGGTGTTTTCAGCGTGGTATGTCCGTTGTCATCAATTTTATAACAGAAAGTTTATTTATTTATAAATAAAGGACTTTTAAGGACTTTCAAGGAGTTTTACGAAATTCCATTGGATTGTAAGGAATTTTAATGGATTTTATGACATTTCAGGGGTTTTAAATAATTTTAAGGAATCTCTCGAGGTTTTACAGGATATTAAGTAATTTTAAAAATTTTGAAGGATATTAAAGGGATTTTAAATAATTTTACAAAACTTATGGAGATTTCTGAAATTAGTCAAGGGATTACAAGTTTCTATATTTCAAAAATTATAAATTTCTCAATTATTTTGTATACTAGCAAAAGGTGTGCAAAAACGAAAAATTAATCGCGCAGAGCGCGCGGATCATAATTGCTAGTACAGTAAAATAATAACAGTTTTTTTTTCGTTTGAGTATATCGTCGTTTTATTGATATTTACAGGTACATAACGGCACAAATAGACGTTAGTAACATGAGAGAACAAAAAACTGCTTTCAAGTTTATATCCGTGACTCGTTTAATGAAAATCCAGCGAGGTGGTTAATGATAACGAACTTCTCATGTCAATACTCAATGTGATACCTCTTGACAATGAAAGAAAATATAAAGAAAAAAAAAGAAAATTTCTAGAAACAGTGTTTAAAAAAAAATTACTCTCCCGAACCCCTTGCGTCGGATTTTCCACTCACAGAAAAATCACGAAGCTACATTTCCACAAAAACAAGAGTGACAAACATCGTTTATTATATTCAACGTACAATTAAGTGTCTTTTTTTTAATTGCAGATTTTTTGTTATTTGTTTTTTTCAATGATTAACGAACTTAATAACTTAGAAAGGGTTTGTAACTAAAAAAAAAAGAAATATGTAGTTTGAGACCCATAGTCTCATTTCACAATAATAGAAGAAAAACCGATGAAGTAAAAAAAGGAAAATGAAATTGATATTTTTCACGTTTATTTTCAAATTTGCTCTTTTCATTTATTTAAGAAACTTTCTTTGAATTATGCTTTTTTCTCTGAGCAAACTTATCCGTTTGAAAAGATTCTTAGCCGCATTTAAAAACAAAGAAAAACGTAAAAAGAGTGTTTAAATTAAACTTAAGTTATTAAAACTAAGGAAAAAGATTCGTTTTTTCCTACAAGTTACACACAAATTTAAAGTCTTTACAGCAATTGCACCAAAGTTAATTTAGAAACAAATAACGCTCAATTTCTATTTTCTATTATCTTCCTTAAAATATCCAGTTTTGTTCACAATACAAATAAACATTAAAAAACGATATTATGATTTCTTAAGTTTTCCTCTGTCACATGTAGGTTAAACTAAATTTATCCGAAATTAAAATATTTCACTAAATTAGTTTTGTTCATGGCTAAGGATCTTCTAAACTGATATTATAATAAGTACAACTATCTAAACGACATTTTTAGATTCAATGAAAATTTTCATTTCAAAATCAAAGTCAACTCTTAAAAAAATAGAAAATCGAAATCCTATTTTTAAATCTTTGTCAATCCTATCTTTGAAATTACTAATATTTTTTTTAATCTCTTATTTAAGGCAATGCAGGATTTTATTTTTGAAATGAAACTTCTCGTCAAAAATCTTAAACTTCGTAAAAGTTCTCTACGAATAGAATTTATTCCAGTAGAGAATCTTCTGGCTAACAAAAGTTAAAAAGTAAAATAAAAGTATAGAAAATATTTAAATTTTAATAATTTTTTTTTTACTTCATACTTAAATTCGTTGCTTTTTAAGAATCTTTCGTCCTTGTGGATTCTCTAAGCGGTTCAAATTTTAAAGTATTAATAACACGATTGTGTAATGCGCGTGCCTTTACAATTAAACATAATAATTAATAATTATTATAATATTTGTATATATTTCTCGTTTAATCCTCACGTGTACGTGTCACATCGTGTCGTAGTCATATCCATTTGGTTTATTTTGGCATACAAAATAATTTTATTTACAGTTTGAGAATAATGTTTTCATCGATATTGATATCGTTATTATACTAAATTAGCGATGGTATAATTCGAATGATCGCAGAACAACACGATCAGTAATAAGAATAAGTATAATAATAATTATTATTATAATTATAATAATAATAATAATAATAATAATAATAATAATAGTAATAATAATAATAAGAAGGGAGGGGGCTATTTTACATAGTGAAACGTCGATTAATAAATATCTCTCGAATCCGGAAACTCAAACTACCATTTCGCTTCCGTTTTCAGTTTTTCTTATTACTTTTTTTTTCTCGTATTTTCTCCTATTTTCGTCTCTACGAAGAACGCTCGTCGCCTAGACGAGAAAAAGTCTCAAGAAAAATTCTCTCCGAAATGGTTCCCGAGGATTTTAGAGAATTTCTAAATTTCAATAGTAAATGCACTCTATAAATACCCTTTTCTCCCTGTCTCGGTGTGATAAAATCAAAAATTCGGCGAGAGTCTGCACTTTAAACGTAGAATAATTCTAGTCAGTCTTGGAAAGCAAAGGGAGTCTCGGAAAGCGAGTCCAGCTTGTAAAACCCAGTTTTCTTCAGTTCAATCTCAATTTTTTCTCAAGTTTAAATTTCTTAAACTCTGATTAAGGCCATGTAAGACTTACCCGATCCCTACCTTACCGACATTTTTTTCTCTGCAAGGCTACGTCTATACTTATTGCGATATTAAATTGAAAATTTCTAAAATTGAAGCTAAAGCATTAAGGTACGTTTATCTGGTCCTAAATATTGACATTTATAAAACAATTTTTCCAAAAAATTTTTTTTATTTTTACAAAATTTAAGACCAGATAAACATACCTTAACATAGTTTCTTTAATTTTAGAAATTTTCAATTTGATATCTCAATAAATGTAGACGTAGTGTAGAGAAAAAAATTTCGGTAAGGTAGGGATCAGGTAAGTCTTACATGGCCTTAAACTTACTTCCATTTTTAATGAAATTTTGTATCATTTACATTTTTTTAACATGAGTTTGAACGAAAACGACAGGTTTGAGGATTATTAAAATTGCTCAAGCAATTTTGAGGCCTCCATTTTTTTTCTAATCTATTGATACATACTTGGCCTTTAAAAATTACGGTGCTTGCTTTAAAAATTAAAAAAGCAGAATCGCAAAAAGAGAGGGAGTCAAGGAACGAGAGAATCGGAGAGAATTTCCTTCTCCGCATACAATTATTATACCTACTTTTACCTGAGTTTTATGTTACATCCTTTTCTCGCTTCCGACCTTTTCTCGTGGATTTACATAATTATTTATCATATATAATCTATCCGAGAGCGTGCAACGCTAAGTTGAATTACGTGAATTTGAATAACGTACAATGTCTGTTTATTATTTCTTTTTATCTCGCTTCTTCGATTCGATTTAAATTTATATTATAAAGAGAGAATCGCAAGGAGCGAGAAAAGAGAAATTGAAGATAAATTGTCATCAAATATTCCTAGAATGTGCTCCTCAAAAAATTTTCTCACTTATGAAGCATTTGATTGTGTTAACAAAAACAAAAAAAAGTTGGATCAAAATACTCTAGTCTTGAGAAAATTTAAGAATTAAATATTCTAAAGTATTACTAAAATTCTAGAAATACTTGATACAATTTTTCCTAGCGTTCAGGTCGAAGTCGGAGCAGGTGAGAAAGGGAAGAAAATATTTTCTAAGAGACGAACGCGTTTTAATTTTGAGGCGTTTTTTTTTGTCTCGTGAGTAAGTCAACGGCGATGAAAAAACTCGCGAAAGCAAAGAAAAGAAAAGCATTGTCCAAAAACAATGTTTTCTTTCTTTTCTTTTCTTAAGTTTCTTATTTTCAGTTTTTCTCCGGTCTCATCGATTGGTTCCGGTTGAAAAAAATTACTCGAAATTTTTTTTTTTCTATTAACCTATACAGTGTTTCCACTACGTCGACTGCTGTGATAACTTATGTGAACTCTTGTGATGACTCGATGAGTGCTTTTCCTGAAACAGAAGTGAATTTCCCAATTAATTGGATTGTTATTAAATTCGGAGGATTAAAAATGTTTTGGGATAGAACCATTTCAGTAACGCAAATCATTAAAAACTGAAAAAATTCCTATCAATCATTTCTTTCATTTAGAGTACTTACCAACTATTGAAGATTAAGGCCATGTAAGACTTACCCAATCCCTACCTTACCAACATTTTTTTTCTGCAACCTTGTAAATTTATTGAAATATCAAATTGAAAATTTATAAAATTAAATAAAATATGCTAAGGTATGTTTATCTAATCTTAATTTTTTGTAAAAATAAAAAAAATTTTTTTGAAAAAATTCTTTTTTTTGAATGTCAATATTTAGGACCAGATAAACGTACCTTAATGCTTTAGCTGCAATTTTAGAACTTTTCATTTTGATATCTCAATAAATGTAGATGTATCGTTGCAGAGAAAAAATGTCGATAAAGTAGGGCTCGGGTAAATCTTACATGGCCTTAAAGATTAAGGCTTACCCAATCCCTACCTTACCTACATTTTTTTCTCTGTAACGCTACGTCTACATTTATTGAGATACCAAATTGAAAATTTCTAAAATTCAAGAAAATATGCTAAGGTATGTTTATCTGGTCTTAAATTTTTGTAAAATTTTTTTTTATAAATGTCAATATTTAGAACCAGATAAATTACCTTAATACTTTAGCTTCAATTTTAGAAATTTTCATTTTGATATGTCAATAAATGTATACGTAGCGTTACAGAGAAAAAAAAATGTCGGTAAGGTAGGGATTGGGTAAGTCTTACATGGCCTTAAAGATTAAGGCTTACCCAATCCCTACCTTACCGAGATTTTTTCTGCAACCTTACTTGTAAATTTATTGAAATATCAAATTGAAAATTTATAAAATTAAATAAAATATGCTAAGGTATGTTTATCTAATCTTAATTTTTTGTAAAAATAAAAAAATTTTTTCGAAAAAATTCTTTTTTTATAAATGTTAATATTTAGGACCAGATAAACGTACCTTAATGTTTTAGCTGCAATTTTAGAAATTTTCAATTTGATATCTCAATAAATGTAGACGTAGCGTTGCAGAGAAAAAAATGTCGGTAAGGTAGGGATCGGGTAAGTCTTACATGGCCTTAAAGATTAAGGCTTACCCAATCCCTACCTTACCTACATTTTTTTCTCTGTAACGCTACGTCTACATTTATTGAGATACCAAATTGAAAATTTCTAAAATTCAAGAAAATATGCTAAGGTATGTTTATCTGGTCTTAAATTTTTGTAAAAATAAAAAAAATTTTTTTGAAAAAATTTTGTTTTTATAAATGTCAATATTTAGAACCAGATAAATGTACCTTAATACTTTAGCTTCAATTTTAGAAATTTTCATTTTGATATCTCAATAAATGTAGACGTAGCGTTGCAGAGAAAAAAATGTCGGTAAGGTAGGGATCGGGTAAGTCTTACATGGCCTTAAAGATTAAGGCTTACCCAATCCCTACCTTACCGACATTTTTTTCTCTGCAACCTTACTTGTAAATTAATTGAAATATCAAATTGAAAATTTATAAAAATAAATAAAATATGCTAAGGTATGTTTATCTAATCCTAATTTTTTGTAAAAATAAAAAAAAATTTTTCGAAAAAATTCCTTTTTTTGAATGTCAATATTTAACACCAGATAAACGTACCTTAATGCTTTAGCTGCAAGTTTAGAAATTTTCAATTTGATATCTCAATAAATGTAGATGTATCGTTGCAGAGAAAAAATGTCGACAAAATAGGGATCGGGTAAGTCTTACATGGTCTTAATAGAAACACAAAATTTCAAAACTTAAAAATAGAAAAATTACCAACGTGGATTATAAAAATGGTATATATCCATTACTATTTTAATATAAATCTCCTTGGGGTATTTTAAAATTCAAAAATTATTTCGTAAATGTCAAACATATGGAGACTTTAATATGAGATGGATCAATGAGAACTCTTGTTAGAATTAAATAACACATTAGTTTCAATAATGAAGAATTTAAATTTCACTTTCTTAGTTAATGAAGTTAAGAACTGTTAAATAATAATTCGTAAGTTGCACACGTTTTTCTCTAGACGATAAGCAAATATAGGACAGCTTATCGCAGAACGACACCTGACGTTTCTTTCTCTTCAACAAGGTGAGAAGGAAGGGGCACAAATGTGAATGTGAAAGAGCTCAACTGCATTTATTCTACTAATGAGTGGTCGATTTCTATTCTTTACGAATTATTTTCATATTCCAAATTTCCATCGTAAATAAAATTTACGATGGAATTTAAGGGTGTTGGAGCCAAATTCCAATCTAAAAACTCGATTTCTTCATTTTACTTAACAAATATTAAAATTGGAATTTTTTCCCTCTGTAGAATTAATCAATTTTTAACTAGAATTATTCGTATAAAGCGAAAAAATATCTTGTTCAAATATTTTTAAAGTAAAATGAAAATATTCAATTTTTAAGTCGTACAGGTCGTAATTCTTAACAGATTTGAGCGTTTTTTTTTTTAAATAGTCAACATTAAAAGTTTAAGAAAGTTATGGTTTCCTTTTACTTAATTTTTTTCTCAGAGCAACAATATATAAACAAATATAGCGACAAAATTGACAATTTCAACTTTCGGAATTTTTACCTCAAGAACGAATATAGATAGATATTAATATGAATGATATTAAACTTAATTGTTCAAAACAATTTTTATAAACAAATTCCCTATGGTTTTTTTTCTCATAGAAAAAATTGTTTGCTTTACGCTAGTTGTTAATATTTTTCAAGAGAATTATAAATTGTAACAAAAAATTAGCATAAGTTAATAATTACTATTTTTATAAACATTTTTATAAACAAATTCTTGATAAATGAGTTTTTTTCGTAGTTAAATTGATTTTTCAGACCAAAAGTGATTTGCAATCTTCTTTAAAGCCATTTATATACTTCAAGCTTTATCAAACAAATAATATATATTGTTAATAACAATTAAACAATTCTCAAAATTGGCCTTTTCCTTGTAGAAAAAAATTGTTTTTTCTTCAATTATTATTGGAGTGACATTTATTGTGATAACTAACCAACGAAATCGAGTAATAAATAATTTATTTGATTGGTATAAATAATTTTTTAAACAAAAAAAAAATTTTTACTAGTAAAAAGGACGGTTTTTCCACTGAAATTATCCGTTCATAAACTAACAGTGAATCCAAAATTGGATACACTAAATACAAATTTACGTAATTGTTAATAACAATTTTTTTAACAATCTGCCTATAACAATTATGGGTGCAATAACACTGTACTTGCGTATAAGAAACACAAATAAGATAAAAATGATTATAAAAACGATATAAAAGTTATTATAAATATAAATATAAATAAAATAAAATATAAATATAAGTAATATAAAAATGATTGAAGAAAAAAGAACTATTTTCTACCACCAACCGCAGATAATCACAGATTGTTATAAAAATTGTCATTAACAATTACGTAAGTTGTTATTTAGTGTATCCAATTTTGAAATCACTGTTAGTTTATTGACGGATAATTTCAGTGGAAAACCCGTCTTTTTACATGTAAAAAGTTTTTTTTGTTTAAGAAATTATTTATAACAATCAAATAAATTATTTATTACTCAATTTCATTCGTTAGTTATCAACTTATCACAATAAATGTCACTCCAATAATAATTGAAGAAAAACCCATTTTTTTCTACAAGGAAATAGCCAATTTAGCAAAATAGCAAATCACTTTTGGTTTGAAAAATCAATTTAACTACGAAAAAAACTCATTTATCAAGAATTTGTTTATAAAAATGTTTATAAAAATAGTAATTGTTAACTTATACTAATTTTTTGTTACAACTTATGATACTCATGAAAAATATTAGCAACTAGTGTAAAGCAAACAATTTTTTCTATGAAAAAAAAAAAAAAATCATTGGGAGTTTATTTATAAAAATTATTTATAAAAATTAAGTTTAATATTATTCATATTAATTATGTTCTATGAATGCAGGGGCACTAATTCCAGTTGATAATGAGTTTATATCTATATTCTTTCTTGAGATAAAAATTCCGAAAGTTGAAATTGACAATTTTGTCACTATATTTGTTTATATATAGTTGCTATGAGAAAAAAATTAAAAAAAAGGAAACCACAACTCTCTTAAACTTTTAATGTTAACTATTTAAAAAAAAAAACGCTCAATTCGGTTAAGAATTACGACCTGTAGGCGATTATGAACACTCAATTCCTATTTCAGACCACTGTGATTGTGTCCAACGCCCTTAAAACCGAAAAAAATGAAAATTCAATTTAAGGGCATGCTCTGCCCGTGGTTTGTGAAAATTTTTTTTCGAAGTCACCACGGCCAAACGAAATGATATATCACTTTCAAACTTTGGGATATGGGAAATGAGACACTAAATTGCGTTCTAAAATTTAATTTGAGTAGTAATTTAAAAAAAAAATCTAAGTCGGTAAGGTAGGGATCGGATTTTTTTTCAAAATTACTACTCAAATTAAATTTTAGAACGCAATTTAGTGTCTCATTTCCCATATTCCAAAGTTTGAAAGCGATATATCATTTCGTTTGGCCGTGGTGACTTCGAAAAAAAAATTTTCACAAACCACGGGCAAAGCATGCCCTTAAGGCCATGTAAAACTTACCCGATTCCTACCTTACCCACATTTTTTTCTCTGCAACCTTACTTGTATATTTATTGAAATATCAAATTGAAAATTTATAAAATTAAAGAAAATATGCTAAGGTATGTTTATCTGGTCTTAAATTTTTGTAAAAATAAAAAAAAATTTTCGAAAAAAATTTTTTTTTATAAATGTCAATATTTAGGACCAGATAAACTTACCTTAATGCTTTAACTGCAATTTTAGAAATTTTCAATTTAATATCTCAATAAATATAGACGTAGGCGTTGCATAGAAGTGTCGGTAAGGTAGGGATCGGGTAAGTCTTACATGGCCTTAAGCTTTATTTAAATAAAATTTGTTATCAAATGAAATATTTGATGAAATATTTCAGAATCGAAATTGACCTGGATAAAGAAATGAGTTGTGAATGATGATGAAGAAAAGCATCAAATATTAAACTAATTCTAATGTAGAGGTACTAAAGGGAAAATTTTAGAAACATGCAAATTAATCGTGCAGGTATTACAAGAAAATGAAATTGCAAATTCGTGCAGCATGCGCTTGTGAGGTTGATTCATTTTGATTTTTTAAAGAACCTTCACCTAATATATCGTAGCGAACAATTTTTATGACGAATGATGGATTTTCGCAGGTTCTCTGAACAATGTTAGTACACAAAAAGCGGCGACGATGTGCGAAGTGAGTTAAGAAGAGACAAAATAATTACTAAGGTATATTCGTTTCCACAGAACGTTTATTTTTTATTGATTTTGATCATGCCGCCCACGATTCCTGCTTTCGCTTCCAACCAGGAAGGCTTCATTTTTAAATATCTCTTTTTTCTATTTTTAATTTAAATTTAATTTAAATTTAATTTAATTTAAGTTTAATTTTCTATTTTTAATCGGAAAAATTATTGAAGAGAATTCAAGAGTCCCAGAATTTAAATTGTTGGAATTGACCGAAACAGGAACCGAAAGCGACAAGTAAAAATACATTAGATACACAAAGTCGAAGCAACTTTCGCGTTACAATTCGTTCGAGTTTTTTGCCTCTACGTGGTCGCTTAAGAAATTAGCCGTAAACCCTCGAAAATAATCAATCGCTACAATAAATCTTCGGCGCAGTCTCTTTTTATTTTCGTAGTAAAAAAAAAAAGTAAAGTCGCTTTACCTTAGCAATTACCTTGTCGCTTTCTCTAAATTAATATTGTTCAGAGCAAACAAGCTCGCGGAAACTTTTGATTGATCAACAATCAATAATTAAAAAAAAAAACTATTAATTCACTGGAATGTATGACTCTTTGAAATTAAAAGCTATAATCAAAAAATATTTAAAAGTTCTAAATTAACATTTACATAATTCTCTTTTCTTGAGAAATATTTGAAAACGTATCAAAATCTGTGAGATTCGTCTTCAAATATTTCATTTAATTGTATTCTTAAGAATAAAAAAATTAATTAACGTAACTAAAAATAAATTAGGGATTTCTGCGAGTTTTGCTCGATCATCAGGATAACAACTCTTTTTCGCTTTAAGTTTTCTTCCGCTGTGAGAAACTTTTCGGTCAACTGAAGTGGGACTTTTTCAAATTAAAAAATTGAATTTCGATCTGTATAATTTTTTAAAAAATAATCACAAATTTTTCGGAAAAAATTACTATGGGAGCAAATTTAGTTTCACAAAATTTACGTTCTAAATAATAAATATTTAATCATATTTTATATACTTTATATTTATTATGGTGAATGTAAAATTGACTAAATTAAATTTGCTCTTACGGTAATTACGACGTTAAATTAAAATCTCTCTTTTAGTTTTGAAAAAATTCAACAGTGTCGGTTATAAATTTTCTAAACAATTATCTTCAAAGTAAGTACAACTGGCAAAAACTATTGAAAAATCTATATCAAAGAGAAAAGAATGAGAGAATGCCGCAAATAATGCGCAGTTAAAAGTAGTCGTAAAAGTATTAATAAATTGTAAAAGTTCTAATCGTAAGTGTAATAATCACCGTAAAATTAATAAACAAAGTGTCGATGAAAATGTTCGAAATGTGATGTTCGTAACAGTAGTGACGATGACGCGATATTTTTTATACTCATATGTACATCTAATATATATTATAATGGCAAACTAACAACACATATAAACTCACTCTTTCTCAAAATATATTTAAATCTATATATTAATTATTAATTTTAATACACTGTCTCTATTTATTCCTGAGTAACATTTGTTCTACATAAAGTGATGGATTCTCGCGTATTGACAAAAATTTACAAATAAATTTTCCCGATAAATGAAAAGTTTCCCAGGAAATAAATTGTATTCGAGGTGAGAAAATTTAATTTAATTTAACTTCCATGAAAAGGAACATGAAAAAATTGACTATTTGAAAAAAAAATATATCTTAAGGCCGTGTAAGACTTACCCGATCCCTACCTTACCGACATTTTTTTCTCTGCAACGCTACGTCTACATTTATTGAGATATTGAATTGAAAATTTATAAAATTGCAGCTAAAGCATTAAGGTACATTTATCTGGTCCTAAATATTGACATTTATAAAAAAAATTAAGACCAGATAAACATACCTTAATATATTTTCTTTAATTTTAGAAATTTTCAATTTGATATCTCTATAAATGTAGACGTAGCGTTGCAGAGAAAAAAATGTCGGTAAGGTAGGGAATCGGGTAAATCTTACATGGCCTTAAGCCTCGGAGAAAATTTACCCCTTAACGAAAATAGTATTGTAATATAATAATATTATGTCTAAGTAACAAAATAACAAGTTTCTACGCTTTTCTCAACTTTACCAGTTGGTGAAAAGTTTCTAACTGAAAAATCGTTACAGCATTTTATCTGGAAAGCTATGCTTTCTCTACTAAAGATAACAATTCAGACTTTGTTTTTTCATTTTTTAAAGACTTTTTTTTTTTTAATTCTTAACACTGGTCACACTGTCCTAAATTAAAAAATTATACACTGAATTTAGTGTCACTATTGAAAATTAGTTCTAAGTGTGTAATAAGCAAACGATGTTTTTGTCAGTTTTTGAACTTGGGTTTCTACATTTTCTACATTTTTTGCGTAAGCTTATAAAATCACTGAAGGAAACATTCTCTTCCTTGATATAATTCGCTATGTTTTCTCATTTTGCGTGAGAAGTAATTTATTAATAAAATAAATATTTAAGTCCAGTTTCTAGCTGTACTTATTAAAATACTTTTATTATTATAAAGAATTCTTTAAATTCACCTACTTTTGTGTCATGTACGTATAAAAAAGGTTCTTAATTCAGAGACTGGCTTCACAAACAAGTTCTGTAATCATTGCTAAATTCGCCATTTTCTCAAAACAAAAAAAATTAAGTTAAGTTCAAGTACATTAATAGTAAGGTAGTAAACAATCCCATGCTGCTAAATCTACTATACATATAGAAATCAGGGAAAGAGGACTCTAAGAGTCAAGAAAAAGAAAGAATGAAAAGAAATTATAGAAAAGAAAATTTACAGAAGAAATAAGATTTTCAAATTTTACTTATGTTAGAAAAAAAGAAAGAATATTTTCTTTACGTTTCAATTAACAAAGCATTTGTTTTTGTAAATAAATAGGACAAATATTTAAATTCAAACGGAAAATTATTTTAAGGCCATGTAAGACTTACTCGATCCCTACCTTACCGACATTTTTTCTCTGCAACGATACTTCTACATTTATTGAGATATCAAATTCAAAATTTCTAAAATTGAAGCTAAAGCATTAAGGTACGTTTGTCTGGTCCTAAATATTGACATTTATAAAAAAAAAAATTTTTGAAATTTTTTTTTTTATTTTTACAAAAATTTAAGACCAGATAAACATACCTTAGCATATTTTATTCAATTTTAGAAATTTTCAATTTGATATTTCAATAAATGTACAAGTAAGGTTGCAGAGAAAAAATGTCGGTAAGGTAGAGATCGGATAAGTCTTACATGGACTTAAGGATCTTGAAAATAATTAACCACAAAAGCAATTTAATCACAGATATATATTCTTTGGTCTAAAAAAATATGAGCGAGTTATGAAAATCTTGGGAAAAAGAGAAATGTTTATAAAAAAAAGGGAACGTTCTCATTAAAAAGAAAATTCTAATCGTTAGAACAAATGCTTCATGAATTAGAAAAAAATTTTCAAATTCAAATAACAAAAAGTTGGGGAATTTAATTTTGAAAAGACTCCCATTTTTATCTAAAGTGTTGATGTACAAGCACGAATAAAAAATAAAAGATTTATCAAATGTTTTTTAAATCTTTAAGACCATGTAAGACTTACCCGATCCCTACCTTACCGACATTTTTTTCTCTGCAACGCTACGTCTACATTTATTGAGATATCAAGTTGAAAATTTCTAAAATTGAAGCTAAAGCAGTAATGTACGTTTATCTGGTCCTAAATACTGACATTTATAAAAAAAACTTTTTCGAAAACTTTTTTTTATTTTTACAAAAAATTAAGATTAGATAAACATACCTTAGCATATTTTATTTAATTTTATAAATTTTCAATTTGATATTTCAATAAATTTACAAGTAAGGTTGCAGAAAAAAATGTCGGTAAGGTAGGTAATGGGTAAGTCTTACATGGCCTTAAATCACCTGAAACATCATCTAGCTTCATATAAAAAAAAAATTTGTACATAGCCACATGAAGTAAGGTCAAGAACTTTTTCGGAAACTATTAAATTTTTGAATCCGAATTTCAGGTCAAAATAACAACTCATTTGATAAATTTTGGATAAAATGTTAAAAAACGTTATTTTCAAGTATATGATGGAAAAATATGGTATCATTATAGATTTCAAGCAGCTGAATTCAATAATAAAGTCAGATAAGTAATTACTAAAAAAATTAGTAACATAATCTACGGCTATATGAAAGCACAGCTATTTATTTATTATACCGCACTTTTTTACATTCGAAAGACCAGAGAGAATGTACTAGATTTTTTATTATTTATATTTACGAGATAAGGCGCGCGCTTGAGCGCGCGTGTTTCGTTTATAGAAAGTGAAATGAAAATTGAAATCCTCGCGCCAAGTCGAGAATACTCACGACTTGACGCTCACTTCATGCGTAACCAGTGTTTATGCAGGAAATGCATGTAAAGGTAACGCTATGAAGTTAGCCGAAATTCATGTCTTTTTATAATAGGATATTTAAATTTATTTTTATTGATATTTATATTTATTTTTCAAATTTTCTCTTGATTATTAAATACTTTAATTTATTGAAACTATCAAGTATTCTCGAAACCCCTTAAAAAAAAACTCATAGTTAACAAAAAAATAATTTTTTTTTTAACGAAAAATATTCACAAATTCGCAATTAAAACCTAATAACATGCAATTGATTTGACTAAAAAATATTGACTAGTTTAGGTTAAAATAAATAAGTCATTTTTAGAGATGTACTTTAGGAATTAATTTTATCCCTTAGAGATGTTTTTTGGACGAAAAAAGTGTTGCTTAGTTTTTCATGTCCTACAAAGTATGTAAGTTTCGTCAAAATCGAAGAGGGACATTTCCATATGTTTCCTCAAAATCCATAAAAATACCATAATCGTCTACAAATTGCTGCTTAAAATTTTCATATTTTGAGAAAATTTGAGATTTTGTTACAAGCAATTCTGAGCTTTTGTTACGAACTTTTTAGTAATATAACTGATCTGATTTCACTATTGAATTTAGCGACTTGAAATCGATAATGATACCATTATTAGGGATGTTCGATTCTCTTAGAAAAATTGATTCTGAATCGAATCAAAAGAATCGATTCTCTAAAAAATCGGAATTTGATTAAAGAATCGATTCTGCAAGAATAGATCTACAATGCTTTTAATGCTTATTTATGCATTTATGACATTATCAATTTTTTTTAACATTTCAATTTATTTATTTTTTAAAATAATTTATTTTTTAAGAATTGATCTTTTGGAGAATCGAATCGGAATCAAACATCCCTAAGTCCAAAATTTATCGTATAAAATATTATGACCTTAAGTTCAGATTCAGCGCTTTAAAATACATAATAATATGTACAATTATCTTCGAATAAGTTCTTAAACTTTCTTTTTGTATGGCTGTGTTATCTACTCCAGCCCTATGCATCGTCCCCACTCTTTCTGTTAATTTAGCATTCGGAGGGACATCGTAGTTCAAATAAATCCAATAGATGGCGCACCCATCAGGTAGTCCGGTTTTTGAATATCTTATGTATAGCAAAATTACTAAAATTCATTAATAACTTGATACTTTTTATAAATATAAAAGGAAGAACATAGTTTTTAGTAACAATAATATCAGCTGTAATTAATAACATAAATGCTCATCTTTATATTTAATATTTTTAATATTAAATTACACGTTTTCATGAATTTTACGTTATTAATGACAGCTGCTTTTATTGTTACTAAAAACTATGTTCTTCCTTTTATATTTATAAAAAGTATCCAGTTATTAATGAATTTTAGTAATTTTGCTACACATACAATTCAAAAATCGGACTTGTAGGGAATCACTGATGACTGTTTTCAAAAGAGAGTTTCCTCTCTATCATTGTGATACTTCGTGTCTACGAAATACATTAAGTTTTCCTATCTATCATACTATATACTTCGGTCCGCAGTTGGATGTTCTCTCATCCCCACTTCTTTGTATCACTAGTGCCACTGACGGCCGCCGTCGCACTTCTTGCCTCTCTATGTTCTTTTCTACATTCAATGCCCATGCTTTCTTAATACATGTGCCTTTCTATGTTTCTTTTCTATATTCAATGCTCTAAACTCGAAGTTCGATTCTTTTCAATTCGAGATTTTTCATGTGTTAATCAGGCGGATGAAGCCACGAGTTGAAAATGGCCCAACTGTTGAAAACGGCCACGGGTGGCGCTAGTAGTAACTTTGCTTTACAAAACCATGCAATAAAGGAAAAGTAATATAAAAAGTACGAAATAAACATGAAAAAACACCTCAAATAATTTTTCATACATAGTGTAGAGTTATTTAGTAAAGAAGAATTATTTACTTACTTATTATTTTGTTTAACATAGAAAAAAGCGGTGTAATTGACATAATTCAGACAAAAAAACATTGCATGGATATATTCGGGACTTATTATAAAATAATGAAAAAATAAATAACGAATACACAAATTGCTGAAAATATAAATTACCGAATTATAAAATTATAAAATTATAAAATTCACCAAAATGTAAAATAAACGAATTATTATATGTTCACAAATATTTCAATTCCCCAAATGTCAAAGAGCCAAACATAGTTAATTAATTATTAATTTATTATCTATTCA
>CAJFCO010017551.1:0-11981 GCA_904066015.1 Synergus gifuensis | reverse complement strand
CTGCAGAATCGCATCGGATGCTTGTTGACGCATACGGTGCGATTCTGCAGCAGTTTTCTTTAAGTGGTAACAAAAAACCAATGATGTCCGCAAATCGTAATTTGTAGGCACAAAACTCTACATGTTGAAACTTGTCGTACATTCACTGGTATGTCGAACTTGGGTTGTTGTCTACTAAAAATCTTTCTCTGCTCCTAGAGGGAGAAGATGGCGCAGCAGAAGCGGTCATACGGTCCCTAAACTGCTGGCAAGCACCATCTATAGGGAAATTCCGGTTTCATACTTCTAGACCTGGTATGATACATTATTCATTTCTTACTTTAACAGATTAATTTAAAAAATATTAAAGGTACTGGTTTAGTAAAAATGAAATGAATGAATGAAAAATGAATGAGGAAATAAATTAAGGAGTTATGCGGATATAAAGAGGGCGAATGTTGAGCTTGGATAAATGTTCCAGCGGCATTTATCTGACCAGAGGGCTTCTAAGAGTAAGAGATACTAGGAAATAATTTGTAGCCACCTGTTAGATGCCATGAAGTAAGAAGTCTGGGCTAAGTCCTTGTTCGCTGAAATAAAAATTCAAAATAGTAAGTCTTGTCTTTTTTTATGAATGAAATATCAATTTCTCGTTAAATATTAGCGTCCCACAAATGTTGATTTTAGGCTGACTTTCACTTCTTTTCAAATTTCGGTGAAAAATCATTTCCTTATTAATATAAAAATTGCTCTTCTTTGTTTAGAGGTTTTGATTGTTAGATTTAAATTCAAAATTTTCGATTCTACTCACGTTTAAAGCAAAGAAAATTTATATCACAGATACTCACGATCTGAATTTCAGTATAGCTTGCGAATTCCAGGGTGGCCACAAGATTCAATTTTTCAATTTCCCTGATATTTCCCTGACTTTCAGACAAATTTCCCTGACAGAAAAGTATTAAAAATACGTATAAATTTTCAATAATAATATAATACTATTAGAATTTTTCAAAAATTTCGTATAATGTCACTTTAAATCTTTCGAAATTTAAAATCACTTCCCAACATTTAACATTCGTAAAAATCCGTAAAATTTACAACAACTTTTGAAAAGATCTCTTAAAATTCATTGAAATTTCTTGAAATTCCAAGAAACATCTTAAATTTCTACAAAATCCCTTCAAATTTGTTAATATTTCATGAGATTCCTTCAATTTTCACTAATCTTTTTAAAATTCCTCAAAATCCTTTGAAATACTTAAAATTCCAAGAAAAACTTCAAAATCTTTTAAAATTTCATGTAATCCTTCAAAATTCCTTAAAAAATTTTCAGAATCTCTTAAAATGCACACAGATTTCTTAAAATTAATGGAAACCTATTGAAATCCCTTAAAATTCGCTGAAATCTTTTGAAATTCCTAAAAACATCTTTAAATTTCTTAAAATTCCACTACAATATTTAAAATTCCATGAAATCCTTTACAATTATTTTACAAATCATAGAAATCTCGTGAAATTCTTTACAATTCCCTAAAGTTCATTAAAATTTCTAAAAAAAAACTCTTGAAATAAAAAATCTCACAAAATCTTTTAAAAATCAAAAATGACTTGAACTTTTTTTAAAATCTGAGGACTAATAAAATTCCTCAAAATCATTTTTAAAACGTCAAAATTACTTACAATTTTTACAAGCTTCTTAAAATCCTTTAGAATTCCACGAAAAACATTAAAAACCCTTTAAAAGATGTAAAGATCTTTTAAAATTCTAGAAAACCTTTTGAAATTCCTTAAACTTCTACAAAATGTTTTATAAAACATAAAAAGTTTGTGAAATCCTTTAAAATTCCATGAAAAACATTTGAATTCCATAAAATCACTTTAAAATAATTAAAATTTCTTAAAATTCTTACAAGCCTTTTAAAATCCTTTTCATAAAAAATCTCATAAATTTGTTTTAAAATTCCATGAGGAACATTAAAATCCCTTTAAATTCCTCAAACGCACTTTAAATTAATCAAAATTTCTTTAAAATCTTATAAGTCTTTTAATATCCTTTTAAATTCCACAAAAATATTTATAATTTATAAATCTCTTAAAATTCTTACAAGTTTCTTAAAATCCCTTAAAATGCGTAAAGATCTTTAAAAATTTTTGAAAACTTTTCAAAATTCCCCGCACAAAAAAAACTCTTGAAATAAAAAATCCCATAAAATCTTTTAAAAATCAAAAATTACTTGACCTTTTTTTAAAAATCTATGAGGAGTATTAAAATTCCATAAAATCATTTTTAAAATGTCAAAATTACTTACCACTTTTACAAGTTTCTTAAAATCCTTTAGAATTCCACGAAAAACTATAAATTACTTAAAATACGTAAAGATTTCTTAAAATTCTTGAAAGTCTCTTGAAATTCTTTAAACTTCTACAAAATCATTTATAAATCATAAAAATTTTGTGAAATCCCTTAAAATTTCACGAGGAAAATTTAAAGTCTTTAAAATCACTTTAAAATAATTAAAATTTTTTAAAATTCTTACATGCCTTTTTAAATCCTTTTAAATTCCACAGGAATATTTATAATTCCCTAAAATCTCTTAAAATTCTCTTACAAGTTTCTTAAATTCCTTTATAATTCCATGAAAAACTTTTAAATCCCTTAAAATATGTAAAAAAAAAAAAAACTATTATAATTTTTGAAAACTTTTCAAAATTCCCTAAAATTCCTTAAAATTCTTTGAATTCCCTAAACTTCCTTGATAATCTCTTAAAACTTCATAAAGTCCTCTTAAAATTCAACTAAATCTTTTTATATATTATACAAATCTCTTGTAATCACTTAAAATTCCTAAAAACCTCTTAAAATCCTTTAAAATTATTGAAAATATCTTGAAGTCATCAGAAACCTAGAGAATCTCAGAGAATACCTGGAAATTATTTATAATCCTTCGAAATCTTTGGATAGTTTCTAAAATTTGTTAAATAAATTATCAAAGTTATATAATATGTATTATGTTCATTACATATTATGTAATGCGACAAAAATAACATAGTGCACATAAATGTCAATTTCTATTATTCCTGACAACTACTAGCATTTCCCTGACATTTCCCTCACTTCCCTGACATGTGGCCACCCTGGAATTCGTCATAAAAGAAAGAAGATTCAGATTGAAGAATAATTTAAAAATTGTGCCCCGAATAAGCTCTCAGATTTCATTGATTATCAATGTGAATATCTAAGAGTTTCTGTTAAGATTTGAATTTAAGGACGATACAACCTCTGAGTTATTTTCTTTTATTAGTAGAGGATATTACTGTGGCACTCCTAGCGTGTATTTTATGCTACTTTGTAGCTCTTCTCTTGCTTTTATATCCAAGCTGATATTTTGTGTAATTCTCGTTAATATTAAACAGTTCTACTTAATTCTCGTACACTTAATTAATCCATGCGTAATCTTATCTCGTTAATAGTTTCTAATACCTTCTAGTCTAGATGCGTCAAAATTAACATAAACTAAATTCTTAGTTTAATTAATGACAGCTTTAATATTTGCATTATTAGCGTTTAAACTTCAGATTTCTTTTTACTTTAAATACTGTCCTATTAAAAAAAATTTTACAATTATATCGAAAATAGATTCTTGCGATCTTGAAATCTGAAGTCACATTAATTTCTGTAAGATCTTTTGAAATAATTTTGAATTCATTTTACATCGTTAAAATTATACCCTTAATTGCAGACTTCCAGTTTACAGAAGCAGACTTTATGACAGAATTTCTTTTTAGACTAAAGTCACATTATTGAAGATAAGATTTTTAAAAATTATCATAAACAATAATAAAACAATATTTTTCGGTCACTAAATTCCCGGCTATTTCCCGGTTATAACTATCAAATTTTCTCTTATTAGAATCACGAATGAAATTACGGTGGGTCCCGAACCACCACAGCTTCGGTTACCGAAGTACATAGAAAATTTTTCCATTGATATTTTATCACCATTTGTTACATCGTAACAATTTTTATTATATTTCATCATTTTTACTTTATTTCCAAAGCTGTATTAGAAAAACCGTCTGCTTAAAATCAAATGTGTAGAAGATTTTCTAGCCTGCCTAAGGTCTTAAATTTTATAGCTAAGCAGCTGTTTCTGGATTTCTTTATACATTTATAATTCTATGCCTCGACAATTTTGTAAATTTTTTTATGTTTTTATGCTTATTGCTCAAACGTGCTTCTACCGTCATGGTTAGGGATTTACAGGGTGGCCACAAGATTCAATTTTTCAATTTTCCTGAAATTTCCCTGACTTTCAAACAAACTTCCCTAACAGAAAAGTATTAAAAATACGTATAAATTTTCAATAATAATACTATTGAAATTTTTCAAAAATTTCGTATAATATCAATTTAAATATTTTGAAATTTAATATCACTTGACAATATTTAACATTCGCAGAAATCTCTCGAATTTACAAGAACTTTTGAAAAGATCTCTTAAAATTCATTGAAATTCTCAGAAACATCTTAAAATTCCACGAAATCCCTTCAAATTTGTTAATATTCCATGAGATTCCTTCAATTTTCACTAATCTTTTCAACATTCCTCAAAATCCTTTGAAATATGTACTTTAAATTCCTCAAAAAACTTCAAAATCTTTTAAAATTTCTAAAAATCTCTTAAAATTTCCAGTAATCCTTTAAAATTCCAAAAAACATTTTCAGAATCTCGTGAAATTCTTTAAAATTTCCTAAAGTGCATTAAAATCTAAACAAAAAAAAAATCTTGAAATAAACAATCTCACAAAATCTTTTAAAAATCAAAAATGACTTGAAATTTTTTTAAATTCTATGAGGACTATTAAAATTCCTTAAAACCATTTTTAAAATATCAAAATTACTTACTATTTTTACAAGCTTCTTAAATTCCTTTAGAATTCCACGAAAAACTTTAAAATCCCTTAAAATACGTAAATATTTCTTAAAATTCTTGAAAGCCTTTTAAGATTTCTTAAAATTCTTGAAAGCCTTTTGAAATTTCATAAACTTCTACAAATTCTTTTATAAATCATAAAAATTTTGTGAAATCCTTTAAAATTCCATGGAGGAAAATTTTAATTCTTTAAAATCACTTTAAAGTAATTAAAATTTCTTAAAATTCTTACAAGCTTTTTAAAATCCTTTTAAATTCCACGAGAATATTAAATTTACAATTCCTTAAAATCTCTTAAAATTCTTACAAGTTTCTTAAATTCCTTTATAATTCCACGAAAAACTTTTAAATCCCTCAAAATACGTAAAAAACATTTATAATTTTTGAAAATTCTCTAAAATTCCACAAAATCTTTAGAAAATCATAAAAAAAAACTCGTGAAATCCTTTAAAATTTCTCAAGAAACTTTAAAATTCCTTAAAATTCTTTGACTTCCCTAAAATTCCTTAAAAATCACTTAAAATTTCATGAAGTCTTTTTAAAATTCAAGGAAATCTTTTAAATATTATAAAAATCT
Organism: Synergus gifuensis; assembly: GCA_904066015.1. Taxonomy (NCBI): domain Eukaryota; kingdom Metazoa; phylum Arthropoda; class Insecta; order Hymenoptera; family Cynipidae; genus Synergus; species Synergus gifuensis. Next base: position 6,492 of record CAJFCO010017551.1, on the reverse strand, counting down.
CTTGTAATCCTTTAAAATTCCTAAAAACCGCTTAAAATTTTTTTACAATTCCATGAGGACTATTAAAATTCCTTAAGGGCATGTAATATTTTACCACAAGAGCAATTTAGTTTACATTATACATGAATAATAATAAATATTTGTAGCTAATAAGAGTCAATAAACCTTCACCTCATATAGACAAAGGTTTATTGACTCTTATTACCTAAAAATATTTATTATTATGCATGTATAATTGGGTAAACTAAATTGCTCTCACGGTAAAATATTACATGCCCTTAAAATCATTTTCAAAATATAAAAATTACTTACAATTTTTACAAGTTTCTTGAAATCCTTTAGAATTCCACAAAAAACCTTAAAATACGTAAAGATTTCTTAAAATTCTTGAAAGCCTCTTGAAATTTCTTAAACTTCTACAAAATCTTTTATAAATCATAAAAATTTTGTGAAATCCTTTAAAATTCCATGAGGAAAATTTAAATTCTTTAAAATCACTTTAAAGTAATTAAAATTTCTTAAAATTCTTACAAGCTTTTTAAAATTCTTTTAAATTTCACGAGAATATTTATAATTCCTTAAAATCTCTTTAAATTCTTACAAGTTTCTTAAATTCCTTTATAATTCCACAAAAAACTTTTAAATCCCTTAGAATACGTAAAAAACATTTATAATTTTTAACAATTTTGAAAAATTCTCTAAAATTCCACAAAATCTTCAGAAAATCATAAAAATCTCGTGAAATCCTTTAAAATTTCTCAAGGAACTTTAAAATTCCTTTAAATTCTTTAAATTCCCTAAACTTCCTTAAAAATCTCTTAAAATTTCATGAAATCCTTTTAAAATTCAACTAAATCTTTTAAATATTATATAAATTATATTAAATTATAAATTACAAATTATACAATACATAATTTAAATATTATACAAATATCATAAAAATCTGCCAGTGTGGGAAGCAAGGGTTGAAATTCTTAAAAACCTCTTGAAATTCCTTAAACTTCTACAAAATCTTTTATAAATCATAAAAATTTTATGAAATCCTTTAAAATTCCATGAGGAAATTTTAAATTCTTTAAAATCACTTTAAAGTAATTAAAATTTCTTAAAATTCTTACAAGCTTTTTAAAATCTTTTTAAATTCCACGAGAATATTTATAATTACTTAAAATCTCTTAAAATTCTTACAAGTTTCTTAAATTCCTTTATAATTCCACGCAAAACTTTCAAATTCCTTAAAATACGTAAAAAACTTTTATAATTTTTGAAAACTGTTCAAAATTCCCTAAAATTCTAAAAAATCTTCAGAAAATCATAAAAATCTTGTGAAATCTTTTAAAATTCCATGATGATCATTAAAATCCTTTAAAATTACTTTTAAAAATCAAACTTTCTTAAAATTCTTAAAAGCTTTTTAAAATCCTTTGAAACTCCACAAGGAACTTTAAAATTCCTTAAACTTCCTTAAAAATCTCTTAAAATTTCATGAAGTCCTTTTAAAATTCAACTAAATCTTTTAAATATTATACAAATCTCTTGTAATAATTTAATATTTCTAGAAACCGCTTAAAAATTTTATAAATTATTGAAAATCTCTTGGAATCGTTAGAAACCTAGAGAATCTCAGAGAATATCTGGAAATTATTGATAATCCTTCGAAATCTTTGGATAGTTTCTAAAATTTGATACATTAATTATAAAAATTATATATGTAATACGACAAAAATAACATAGTTAACGTAAATGTCAATTTCTATTTTCCCTGACAACTACTCGCATTTCCTTGACATTTCCCTGACTTCCCTGACATGTGGCCACCCTGTAACTGCTTCTAAGTTAGAATTTCATCCTATTGCTTATAAATAAGAATTTTAAATATTAGAAAAAGTTGAACTTACAGTCCTCAGAAGTGAAAGAAATTAAATCAACAAAAGAAACATAAGTGGGGCGCCGTTTAAAAATACTAAAGAGATTCACCTTGCTCAATTTCGACACCAAAAGACTCACCTTTTACTAGGTGACAACACCTAACAACGTGAGTATGTGGGTGGTCAATAGCAAGTTCGAAGCCCAGAGTCATTAGGAGAGCACTTTCATTGGACACCAGCTCATTTGCCTGCTCCAAATATTGCTGCAATGAGATATACCAGCAATTAAGCAGCAGGTGATTTTGAGATCTTTTTTTTTTTTCATTTCGTCTCAATTTGAAATAGCTTCGCACTCACATCCGACTTCATATCGAGAGTTGACCCCTCTCTGTGTAGACACACGTGCGCGCATCTGATGACATGTTCCAGCTTCCGCGGCTGCTCCTCTGTCTTCGCCGCCAGAAAGAGGGCCGCCGCTGCTATCTTGTTCTTGGGGAACTGTGTTAGCGAGTGGAACACGTAAAATCGATGCATATAAACAATCGCTGTGTTGATGCATAGTTGTGTACTAATAAAAACTGATTAAGGAAATTATTTTTGATATTATATTGCTTATATTTAAAACCAGAGAATTTAAACACTGAAAATAAAATAAAAATTAAATTAAATTAAATTGTAAATTAAACAATCCAACAATGTGGCAGAAATTAAAGCATAATAGAATTATTTTCAAAGGCCAGGGATAAAAATTAAATTGGATGTTTGGTATGTTCCCAAATTTTGATTAGCTCGTCATTTGCTAAAATATTTTCGAACACGATATTAAACATTTTATTTGTATTCAATCCGACTTTAGCCATATTTTTAATTTACTGTTTAAATTTATTTTTAATAATAATAATAATAATAATAATAATAATAATTCTATTACCTAAATAAAATAGATCATTCCACAAAAATATTTAATATAAACTTTTTTTTAGTTTTCGTAAGAGAAGGAGAATATCGGAAAAAAATTTTATTATTAGTATGAATAAAATTTTTTAAATTAAGCCATGTAAAAAAATAATATTCGATTTTACGATTTTACGCAAAGAATCATACATTTTCTTGACTAGTTAAAAGTAGTAGTAGTCCAAAGTTGGACTAATTAGTCGAGCTTCATGATTTTTTTTTGTAATGGACAAAATAAAAATACTTTCTCTCGTATACTACAGATAATTATTAAAATTATGAAAACTTGAATTTTACTGCGATCAGAAGTAAACTTCCGGATTTTAAATTAAGTTCCTGGTTATTTCCCGGTTTCCTGGTCAAGGCGACACCTTCAAATTTATTGTAAAAGAGAACTCGGTAATTTTTCCTAATTGAAATTTCAAATCGGAAGCATTTTTTAAGTGGTGGCTCTAAGGACCTCATATGCTCTTTATTATATTCTGAGATACATATGTGTGCGCTTTAAGAGTTAAATTAAAAAAGGTTAAAAAAAAATAAAAAAAAGTTTTTCTACTACAAAAAGTATAACTTAATTTAAACAGCATTAAAGGATTAATCTAAAAACTGACTACTTTTGCATGGTAAAGACTAGAAAACAAAGAACAATTTTGTATAAAAAATGTAGTTTATTTTATTTTTCCTTTAAGTTCAGATTACAATGAATACTGAAGATGATCAAATCTGATCATTAAGAATTACCTTTTAGAAGTCACTAATCACAACTTATCACTTCCCCAGGTACCCAAAATTTTACATTTATGTAAGTACAAATGGAAAAATCCTCAACGTAGTACAAATTTTTTTTTATTTTTTTTTTTTAAACAATAAATCATGAATTACCAATAAAAGTATAAACTTATCATCTTCAAATACAGAAGGAATTAAACTGGAATCTGAAACTGAACAAAATTGTAAGGAAGTGCTAGAAATTTCATATTTTGATACTTGGGCATCTAGTAGATTATTCTAGAACCTGTATAAAAACTTAAAGAGAAAAAAAACTAAAGAAAATTATTTTAAATTGTTTTTTTATTTTATTTTAAATATTTGTTTATTAATAGACATTTATTTTGAATTAAAGGAAAAATACGATTTATTATATTTATTTATACATATATTTATATAAGTTTATGATAATTTTAGATAATAAAAATTTAAAAATCTTTATTTTGAAATTACGTATCTTTAAATAAAAAATTGATCTTTGCAAATATTAAAAGATAGATTAAATTAGAATTCATTAGAATTTCACGAATAGAGAAAGTGCGGAAAAATCATGGATTTGACCGCGTCCCCAAATTTTAGGGTACCAGAATTTCAGGTAGAAAAACCCTCTAAATGAAAATGCCACATCATGGATGGAAAACCCTATTCTGTCCCAAAAAAAAAGATATCGAATGGGAAATTTCATAGGCTCAGAGAATTTTTAAAAATAAAAGTGAACTTGTAATAAAATTTCTAAAATTCTAAACAAAAATTATTGGGTTGACCTTTTTTTCAGACTTTACCTATTTTTGATTTATTTCATCAATTGTTCGGTACAGTGTTGGGTAAGTTACTTTTTTTTGAATAACTAGTTAAAGTTACTAGATAAAGTAACTTCAAGTTACCTAAAAAGTTACTTTTTTCTCTTCCTTAATTATTAAATTTAAAAATAGAAATAACTAATATAAGATTAATAAAATTATTTATTATTATTATATAATTATTATAAAAATATTAATAATCCATCAAAATATTAAAAAAAAAACAGGGGGATTAGTTTAGTAAATAAAAAAGTAGACAGAAACCCGAAGGTTTTAAAACCCATACAAAAAATATATACAAAATATACAAAGTAACTAAAATTAAGTTTCAAGTTACTGCAAAAATCGTAACTAAGTTACATTACAATTACTTTATAAAAAAAAGTAACTAAGTTACCCTAAAAGTTACAAATAACGTAACTTTTTAGTAACTCAGTTACTTGTAACTAGTTACTACCCAACACTGGTTCGGTATATAAATATTGTGTTAAGGATTTTGCACTAAAAATATAAGATAGAATACGTCCAAAAAAAATATCAAAAATCAAAGGCAATGAGAAAATTAAAAATAATGTTAAGGGCATGTAATAATTTACCATAAGAGCAAATTAGTTATACCAATTATACGTTCATAATAATAAATATTTTTAGCTAATAAGAGTCAATAAACCTTAGTCTATATGAGACGAAGGTTTATTGACTCTTATTAGGTAAAAATATTTATTATTATAAACATATAATTGGTATAACTAATTTGCTCTTATGGTAAAGTATTACATGCCCTTAAATAATGTAAAAATGCCTAATGTTTAATAAGCGTTAGTGCATATGAAAGTTGAGAGAGTACAAACGCTAAACAATGGATTTCAAAAATGATAAAAAAAAAAAAAAAAAAATGATTACGTATATAAACAAAATTTTCTACAAATTAATCATCAGGCCCAGGCATTCTCGAAAGACAGTCAATTGCCCAAAAGCAAATAACGGTTCTTGGATCTCAGGAAAATCAAGGCCAACTTATTCACAAAGTTGACAAAATTATCTCAAGCTATAATTACTGTTGACTCAACTTTGTAATCAGATTTGACCGTCGATACGTCACGAATTTTCCAAAACATTCGGAATTTTCAAATCCTCTGGTCAAGGAGAATGAACAAGTGAGAATCTAACTAGCACACCCAAGCCTACAAAAAAATCCGAACTCATGCATTCAATCTAAACTCATTCCCAACGAAATATGCCTGGATTTCGAAAAGTTAGAAATTTCCTAGAAACTAAAAAAAAAAAAAAAATGAAAATAATCGTGAATCAGAAAACTAATCATTGATGAATGAAAATTGCGTAAGCAATCGTCAGCCAGTTCAGATGACAGGACCGACGAATCCGCGACGTTTGTCCTGCCAGTAGAGTTTATTTTTCCTAAATTTGTTAAAAACAGAATCTGCCACGAGAAACGGGCAGAAAAGTCTGAAAGAAACATAAGAATTTGGGAAAACCAATGCTAGCAGCCCACGTTTCTCCAATATGGAGTTACATGACGCGTGACCTCCGTGAATTCGTTTCTCATGTTTACAGTCGCCTGGGACATTTTGGAACAAACCAAGTGAACCAGGATCTCTCAGGGAATATGCTAATCAAAAAACGGGAACATACCTGTTCAAAAACTCGACGAAAATCGACGTCAAGTGTTTTTCGTTGGGTGCACGAGCGGGGCAGGGGGTGAAATTCAGTTTCAGAATCAAGCTTTAAAAGGATACACAGAGAGCCGTTGTCCCATATCCTGGATGAAATTTGCGGCCTGTTGCCTGTAACTCAGTTCTTTATCGGCATCGATGCCGTATCTTCGGCTCGGGGACATAGCTAGCTGTTCCTTTGTGAAATACCATTTTGCGTCAGCCGCCATTTATATGTACACACTCCAAACTAATGCACTTGGGTGCTGCGACGCCGTACTGAAAAACAGACCGATTCACTCGACACTGACCGGAAGAAGTGCTCCCGAAAATTCTGCCTCTAGCAATGTGCATGTGTCGACTAATGCACTCTATTGGTCACATTTCGCGGGAATTTTATAAATGCTTAAAGCGCTATTTCAATTATTA